>VXBL01001851.1:98319-110798 GCA_013400195.1 Aramus guarauna
TTTTTTTTTTTTTTTTTTTCTCTTTCTTCCTTTCAGTTGGTTTTGGGGGTTGGAAGAGGAGAGCTTGGGACAGCAGCTCTGGGCAGTGCTGCCTTCACGACTGCTCTCGCTGATCTCCCCGAGATGCTGGCAGGGACGCAGAGAAAGGGAGGACATTTCTCCGTAGCAGTTGAATACACCTGAGCTAGTGACCTTACTTCTCCTGTTATTTCCTTGCAGCAGGGACCTTCTGGCTAGGTGTTGGAGAAGCACAATTAGCAGTCGAGTCTGGCTGCAGGTGACAATACATGAAAAGAAGCTGCTGCCCAACAGGAAGGTTTTCCCTTCTCCCCCCAGCTCCTACCTCTGCTTATTGCTCTGATTTTTCACCCGCTGCCCGTGTTTTACTTGTTTGCTTTCCAACCTTTCTGCTAAACGAGAAAGTCAAAAGCCTTGGCTGCTATTTATTGCAGGCTATACTACCTGCAACACTTCTTTGGACTCATTAGTCACAGAAACCTCATTTCTCCAGTAACCATGATCTTTTACAGACTGATCAAACCCAGTTCAAAAGGTGGCAGCCACTGGCTTTCTACTGTCTGCTTGCCAAGTCTCGGTCCTTGATACAAAAGCGTGTGGAATGCCCATTTTTCTTAGCAAAACCAGTCTGAACATGAAACTTTCTTTTAATGTTGAAAGTCCTTTTAAATTCATAAGTAACTACTTGTTGGCTCAGCCTTTGGTGTCCTTGTGGCATGTCTGATGGAGGTAATCCTGATGTCCTGATGACAACTCTTACCTTAGAGATACCAAAGCTGTCAGGTAACTGCCTAACCACCCACTGTATATCACCTCTGAGAACGTCATGCTTACCAAGGGGTTAAATTTCCTTAAACTAAACAATTAATTTCTTCTGTCATAGTAGCAATATTGGCGCTGCCTTATTATGTCAGTAAAAATTATGTTCTTTAGCTATGCCTTTACCACCTGTGGTCGGTTTAAACATATATTGCATAAGTTTAATACTATCAGACAAATTTTTCTTTGCATTCCAGAGGCATGGACTCAAGACCTTTGGTTTTGTAATACCAAGGAGTTTCTATTTTCAGTACTTCCAGCAGAAACTCAGTTTAGGGATTTGCAGCTCTTGGCATTGTCTAACTGCAGTGTCGGAGCAACAGCTCAGTCTTTTTCTAAAGTCCAAACGAATTTTTAAATTTTGTTTTTTAAGTCGTGAACACAGTTCACGAGGGGCTTTCAGGGACACAGCAGTAATTGCTTACTTTTTAGTAATGAGATGTAAGAGTACCAAGAACTAGCAAGTCCCCATAAACAAGATTACTGAATCCAAACTTGCTGTTGCTATTCTAATGTAAAACCACCCAACGGGGCTGCTCTTCTGTATGTTTTTGCACAAGATCTTGTGTTCAAGGGGGGAAAAAGTCATGTCAATTACTCCGTAGGTAAGGGCCTATAAACCCGAGGGGAGCTGTTAGCATTTGTAGAAGCAGTGATATGTGATGGATTGTAGTGTTGGGGCGTGTGTGTCTGTGAAAAGGATTCTTGAAGCTTTGGGCAAGTCCATAAATAATCATATATGGAAACCTCAAAAAGCATTTGTATGAGAGACTGGAATAACTCCAAAACAAATATTATATGGTTTATATACCTTTTTGTGGAAGACTTCTTTTAAAGAAATAAATGTTTTATGGACACACAATTTTGTATATATGAGCACACGTATGAAAAGCTAAATATTTAAGTGGAAAAAATAATGAAAGATTTTCTACAGAGGCAAATTTTCTGTCTTGTCGTACCTTTTCCTTTTGTATGTTGTAGGTTCTGTATACAAAGATAAAATTGGGTATAATTATACACATCTGTAGCAAGTTGCCTATATGGTCAAGTTTGCATCTTCACATTTGTGCTTGAAACTGTTGGATGTTGTGCTTTGATGGAGGCAGTCCGCAGCTGGGAGCAGAGGTACTACTTAAATTACTGAGGCATATAGTATTTGTCTTAGCATGTTTGTATTGTGGCACAGCAGAAAGTTTTGTAAAACTTTAATGATATACAGTAGCAATTGAAACTTTTCATGCTGGTGAAACAGCTGGAGACAGTGGAAAGTCCAGCATTTAACTACAACTTGAAGTAGCAACTTCTGTCTGTTTGTACATAATTGCAAATTTAATCAAAACTTTTCCTTCTTTCCCATGTCTTCTGGTAAACATTGTCTTACATGGGAATCTGAAAGTGGCTTTGCTAAACAAAAATTTGTAAGTTACAGAAGTCAATTAAGTTGAAGAAATGTTGATACATATCACAGAATCATTTGTTCAAATCCACATCTTTACTTTTGCTTTATCAACCCCCGCCATGGATCCAGCCGTCATTGCTATTCGTTTTATAAAATCCTTACCAAATTTCAATCCTTTTCTATTTTTATACTACAAGTAACTTATTAAAAAAAGAATTGTTCTTTGTCATCTGATCAAAAGCTTCCAGGTGAAAATAGAAACGAGCCAAAATAATTTTCTATGACTGTAAACTTTTGCTGCAGTCCTTCCCTCTTTCCTGGCATCTATCCCACTGTGTCCCTTCCTCTCTGGGAAGCAGCGGCTGGGGAACTGCAGTCTGTGATAAAGGACATTTCCGAGTAGATTTTTTTTTTTTTTTTTAACAAACAGTTGTGGCTGGTTTTACTGCGTCCATGCTGTTTACTCCAAGAGCCATAACCTCTTACCGACGTAAGCTTACTTTGTTGAAGGGTCTTAATCTCTCAGGGGATCGTGGAATTTTTTTGTTATGATGAAAGAGATGAAAGGAGGAACACGCTTGTAAAGGTATTACTGTGGGGAATCCACATGTTCTTCTGCAGCGCACCGTGAATTTCACGTGCAGAGTAGCTCCACTAAGAGTTTTCTTGGCTGGTCTCTGTAGAAGACCGTGGTCTTGGGAAATGCAAACAAATTAAGTAGCACCTGACTTAACTGTGTGTTTCCAAAGTTGCAAGGACTTCACAACCCAATTTGTCTTGCAGTTTAGCTTTACCTGACGTTTGGACTAGCACTGCAGCCAGAGCAGTGCTCTCTGCAGAATAGCGTGTCCTTTGCTTGCTGCTTTGCAGTGATGAGAAACGCACAGGGTGCTGTGATTTTCCTTCTGAGTGTGTATCGCTTTGACCTTTGTGAATGGCTTCAAGTTATGTTTCATGAGTTATACACAGCCTTTTTCTTGTTCCCAGGATACTTTTAGTTTCCTCTGAAGTCCAGCTAATCCTTAGGCTGAAAACGTGGGGCAAATGTTTCTCCCTCAGTAGAGGGTCAGACCTGATGTCTCCTGACCTTCACGTTCTACTCCTAGCTAGCTGTATTTTATAAAGCAGACTGGATGTTTTTCAGCGAGACATTGTACGCACTGTTTGAGCTGAAACAACGCGCTGTATGTGCTTTCTTACTCACTGCTCATCAAGTAACGCATGAAAATTTCTGTTTCCATGCAGTGGTTAGGCAACTGCTCGTGAATTGTCCCCTAAAACTGAGGGGACCTTTGTCTCTGGAGTGGTCATAGCTCACCATTCTGGCAGGACGTTGCAAATATTACAGCTACTTGTTTTTCTCCAATCTCCATTACAAATGAAAAGAAAGTGAAGTTAAAGGTTAAGAATGTAGTTTAATGACTAGAGTTAATTAATTTTCCAGAGTGTATTTAGCTTCTATTGCAATACTTGAAACAATTAAAAAGGGTGGATTTGACAGTTTGTAATTTAAACTGTGAAAGACATTTTCTTCTTGTCTTTTAGCTGCAGAATCTCAAAAAAACCAAAAAGAAATTACACTCTTGTTTTTCATCTACCTGTGTCACCTGTTTGTTTTTTCTTTTTTTCCTGACATTTACCTATTAATTTATCTACTGGCCTCTTTTTCCCACTTGTAGGTAGAAACCCCTTTGTTGTCTTTTTTCTTTTTTCCTGGGGAATTGTAATGGAAACTCCACTATAACCTTATGCGCAGCTTATTGTTACAAAGCCTGAACTGATCTGTTAAAATACAAGGCTTAGGTGCTTATGATCTCTACGCAAGGTGTATTTCCAGCATGTGAGCACGTTATGTTGGATACATAAGAGTATGGCGTATTTTCCATCCCAAGGAAAGGTAATCAATATGTACACCCTCTGCTCCTTCTAGAGTTTCCCTTACATATGGCGTGGCAGCTTCTGCTCGGCATTTGGTCTCCCTGAAGCAGATGGATTCCTTGGACATTGAGCCTCAATGAACTTGCAGTGTACCGAAGGGAGTTATGAGCTGTGAATTAAATGCATTGCAACCGGTGTATCGTTTACCCATCCACTCAAAATGAAAAGATGTGAGAACTGCATGGAGGGCTTTTGGTGAAGTTGCGCAGAAGCTGTCAAATCAAACACCAAAGGAGAGGGATTGGGAGGGCTGCATATTGCGCGAGAGTGGCTCATGGAGATGCTAAATAGAAGTTATCCCCAGTTGTGGTTTCTCTAAGGTAACACAGGTCCATAATAAAAGTGTGCGTGCCTTTGTGTGCGTGCATATCAGAAGGGACGGGGAAGCTGGAGACATGACATCTCTTCCCACTTCTTACGCCAACCGTGAGCTGTGTCCGTTAGCCGTGATGCAAGAAGCCGTCCTTGCCAGGTGGCAAGTCAGGTTTGATAGGGACGGCTGCCAGCGGCCTCCTCGCTGCTTCGCTCGGGAACGGCACCTGCCCGCCAGGCACCGCGCTCCTGGGTGCATGCAGCACATCCCTGTTGGTCGGGACCTGCTCCCGTCGCCTGCTGCCTCTCTTTCCTTTTGTTTGCTTCCGTAGGTGAATTCTCATACTTCCCCGTGGCTTTGTTTTATTTTGCACACGCAGGTGTTTGCTCCGTAATGCAGCAGGAATTCTCACAGTTCACGTATTTGGCTTAATGCTCTGAATTGCACTCTTGTAGGCACCTCACTAGTGACTATATTAATTAAAAGAGGGACCTACGGAAAAAACAGGCTCTTAATTTCAGCTCTGTCATTTATGCCTAATTTCAATGCCTGAACTAGGTATAGAATCTAATGAATAGTGGAGGCTGTTGCCTTTTAGAAACTGAAATTTGTTTGTACTTGCTTGCAATTTCCACGGAGTCTTTTGTATCTGGTTTTTCTCCCTTGTAGTCAAGACTGCTGAGGAGCTGATGAGTAAGGGTGCCTGATTACAGCGTACCGTACACTTACATGGAAACTTTCATCCAGGAGTTATTAACTCAGTTTCATTAACCTTAAGTAATGCATGTAATGCCATATACGATAAATATGACATTTTCATTTTCTGAATGAAAAGGAGGTCACTGTGACATGCAGTGGCAGCACCAGGTATGAAATTAGACATTTGACTTGTAGCCAACTTGACCTGGTTTTGCAAAGGGTGAAGACCCGACCCCCTGCGCTCAGCAGCACCACTCCTCCCATCGGGTGCCGGGTGGGTACGACGGAGAGCGGGACCTAACACAAGGGGACTGCAGCTCCTCCACAGTCTCCAGCAGATTGTGGTTCAGCTGGGAACGTGGGGAAGGCAGCAAACCTATTAAATTAATCAGGTCAAATGAGAAATAACTAATTTTGGTCTTCCTCCTTCGTGCTGATACTTCGCACACACGTGCCGGAGCCTCAGCAAAGAAGCAGTTACGTTTCTGCCCTGGGGGCGATGGCAGAAAACGCCTCGAGGCTGTCTCAGGTTTGTTGTGAGGAAAGAGCGGGAATAGGTGGAGATTCAGGAATATTTCCCATTGCCGTGCACAGGTGAAGCTGTAATAACCTACGAACCGCTGTTTCATCCGGCTCTGCGCACGGTTGCTGAGGGACCTGCTGGTTCAGTTTGCTACTCAAGGACAGCGAATGCCAAAGTGCCAATACCTGTACGTTCATTTTTAAGGGCTTGGGTGCATTTTGGCCCCTAGCCATGAATCACAAGAGAGCTCCTTAAAGTACTGGAGGTTTTAGCTCAGTATTTTAGTGAACTGTTCCTGGCCCATTAGGTAAGCATTTTTTGATGGCATGAATGAAGATGGCGGCCAGGTAGTACTGATGGTGTGCCTGCACGGTTGTACACCTTAGGTCAGAAGAGAAACTGATTTTTCTGTTTGTTTCTTTTGTGTTTGTCTGGTGTGTTTCAGCCTTGGGGAGTTTTTTTCGATAGAAGAGGCTTGCTCTGTATTTAGTTACGTTGTGCTGCAATCATGCGTATTTGGGGAAACAACACATTCTTTTCTTCTCCTCCATTTGGGATGGTGCGTAACGGTGCGTTTGTCTTTGTTCCTCTGACCCTTTAAAGCTCCTCCTGCCTTCTGGCCTAAACCCAGGATGATAACGGGGTAATTCCAGGTGCCCTTCCTCCTCCTCCTCCTCCTCCTCGTGATTTTGATACTCCCGGTTACCCAAAGGTGGTCTCAGAGCATTCCTCAGCGGCTTCTTGTTATCAGGGCTAGTGAAATACCGATGGTGTCAGTCTGAAGCAGCCAGCCCGTGTCAACCTGCAGTACACCTGCGGTGGTTTTCTGGAGCGGCGCGGAGGTGATTGGGCAAATGGAAGTGCCTGCGAGGGGGCTTTCTCTTTTGTTTTAGTAGTAAACATTACCCATAAAGCCCTGTTGCAGCCATTAATTAAAGACAATTTGATACACAACTCCTGCAAAACGCTATTTTTTTATTTAGGAGCAGGTCTTTTAGCAGTAGATTGAAATTATTGGATTGCCTGTTGTTTTTTGAGACTTTCTCTTCAGGATTTCTCCTCTAGCCTCTCTTCAGATTTAGGACCGTCAGTGACCGTTCTGGTATAATTAGTTTTCTCCTTGTCATATGGTAGGCCTCTATACGCTTTGGTCCTCCCTGTGCAAACAGGAATGCCGTCTTTGTTTGACTTCTGTGGCAAAGAAATTCCTGAATGAATTTGGAGAAGTTGGTTACAGATTCCTTTCTTGACCTACAGCAGCTCCTAAAAAGATTTTGCCCTTTCTGTGCCCTTTGTCTGAAGAGTAAGGCAAACAAAAGATAAGGCGAACTAATTCATGACTTCATTGTATTTTTCCTCCTTACTTAAGGCAGAAGACAGCCCATGCCTAAAAGTATTTATTTTATTATTTTTAATGCCAAGCTCTTTGCACCTGCAATGTCTATTGCTGGGTTTATTACAGAAGGACTTTTTGCTTGTAATAATCAGAAACCTTAACACAATTTCAGAATTGCTCCTTCAAGTAAGAGTTCAGTGCTTCAGGTTTTATTCTCTAGGAAAACAATTTCAAATGGTTTCAGAAGTTGTATTGGAAGAAGGTTGTTTTAGAAATCAGTTTTCATTATGGGCAGATTTTTTTTCCCAAATGTTTACATTGGTTCCATTCATCCCTGTTGCTTACAAGTGCTTTCAATGTATTTTTCTTCGACATTTGAATAGTGAGAAAATTCTGTTTCTCATGCCAGTCTGGAAAGGTACGCGAAGGCCCTGTAGCTGCGAATCTGGGACTGAGTAGCTCTATCCTAGTTGTTTCACTGATAATTTGAGAAGGTCCATTCACCACAAGTCACCTGTCTGCATTACTTTTTGCAGGACAGGATACATCCTTTTACCTCCTGCTGTTGTGAATATTTATCAATTTGAGGTATTTGAATTAATCACGGGGTTATTCTAATTATTCACAGTGGATTCTGCTTTAAAGGAGATACTTCCAGCCTCATCATATGAGTAAATTGCTTGTTTCATTATGTTTGCTGTGGCTTTACCCCAAGCGAATTTCATTGTCTATAATAGTTTTTAAAATCTTTCTTTCCTTCCTCACTGTATGAGGAAACTCCACCCTAATCAGTGAAAAATTCCTTAAGTGGAACGGGTAATGTAATACACATTATCAACTGCAAGAGATAATAGCAAAATATTTTCTCTCGCTTTGGAGCTGCAAGAGTATTTGGGTTACTTATCAAAATAATGGTTAATATCTTTTCAGCCGGTGCTCTGTTTCCGAGTCAATGCTGTCCCTTTAAAGATACGCTGGGGCTGACCTGACCTTTCTTTATCTCCCCCCTCTTATCACCGGTGGGACCACCGCGCCTGGTAGGCTCTGGGTCTGGCTTGCCTTAGTGCTTGAGCCAACTGCAGACTGAGCGGTGTTGGGCTGTGACAGCCTGCAAGTTGAAAATTTTATTTTTATTCCAGCTCTTTTCTTTGGATCATTTTTCAGGGTTGGTTTTTTGGTGTTGGTTTGTTTTTTTGGTGTTGTTTGGGGTTTTTTTTTTTTTCTGTCGTTGTTTGTGTGGTTTGTGCAGTTTGAAAGGGAAACGTGTCAGAGCGACTCAGGCTTTAGAAAAAGATCTTTCGATAGTTGGCACCCATCCGGGGTATCAGAAACGTACGTCTCCATAGATTGCTTTGGTTCTAAAAGGAAAAAAGATTTAATTAGATGTCCCAACAGCCCTGCTTGCTGGCAGTCAAATCGGGGTGCGCTTTGCTGCGCAACTGAAGCAGCCTAAGCCCTCATCCTTTCTCCGTGAGTTGGGCAGGTCTGAGCTGCGCTTTCTTCCATGCTGTTTGTAAGGGTACAATGGTTAGTATCAAAAAATGGTGCAAGTATCTACATATTTTTCCTAAATTTATTTCCCTCCATCCTCTTGCATTTTCAGATTAGGGTAGCTAAGACAAATGGCACTAAGAATGTTATGTTTTCAACAAGGAAAAAATGACGCTGACATATTTCTTCTAGTTCTCAGAGAGCTGACTTTCAGTGACTTGAGAGTAAAGCAGAAAATGAAAGATGATTCGGTGGGTCAAAATTCCTGACTTCATGTGGTTAAAACATTTTTATTTAGCAGACCATGACCAGTCCTTATTAAACATGGATATATATGCACAATTCTCCATGTTCATTGTGGTCTCCTCTGTGGAGCCTGTCTAGTTAGCGCCCAGTCAGTAGGAGCAGTGCCTCCGTGAGAGGTGGTGATGGCAGCTGGCGTGATCTCCTCAGCTTCTGCCGTCACGGCGTAGATGTGGTGGGATTCATTCACACTTGTAGCTGTCTCTTCGAATGCAGCTTGACAAGCAATGCTTTTACACAATCGGTATACTTCGTAATTTGACTGTTGAAAGATATTGCCATGTTATTTCCATAGAGTTCACCCCGGTACAATGCAGAAATCTGGTTCCTTACTGTCACGGAGAGCAAAATGAGATGTAAAGAGTTGGAGAACTGGTTCCCTGATAGGACTCAGTCAGGACCAGGTGTGATATCCTGCAAGTGTCACAGCTGCCAGAGAGGGTCCAGGCCCCTGTCTCATTGCTGCAAATGCCCGGGCAAGAGAGGAGTGTCACCTGGACCTCCTGCCTTCCTAGACAGCAAGGTCCACCACCTGCGAGGCACTCAGTGGGATACCAGGCCTCCTTCGTTTTGCTGCTTGTAGAGCTGTGCACATGTCTTTGAGGCGCTGACAGAGTCCTGACACACTAAAGAAGGGATAAAAATAGATGCTGATCTGCTTTATGCCAGTCCAGGGTTTGGTAATTCTTTTTTTTTTTTTTAAGCGTTCCCTCCTTCCCAGTGGGCATCAGGAAGGTGGGGATCCCATGCAGGCTCCTCTGCTGTCCTCTGGGTGAGGGCAGGAGAGGGACCCGGTGAAGAGGACAGAGGTGTCCCCCAAGGAAGGGACGCTGGCCCAAACCCTCCCAGAGCGGTAGGTACGTGCTGCCGGTGGTACGGCCCAAAGCAACTTCTGACTTTTCAGCACTTTTAATACCACGTTGCCTCGAAGCTGTCTGTAATTTCTCAGACAATATTATCGTTCCGTAGTTGGCTTCCTCTTCCTTGTTTTATCGACAGTTTCCCCCGCTGCCTGTGTGCAGAATCGACTGCTGGTTTTGTCTCTTTTTTTTTTTTTTTTGTATTTTTCTACTTGTGTTTGTGATTCCCCTAGAATTTGCTGCGTCGTTCCTCAGTCCCCAGTGGTGAGTTCGCAGCTGCTCTCAGTCCCCGGTGACTATCACTGATGCGCTGCTCGCTTCCCCTTCCAGGTAATTAATGAGTAGATTGAACAAGATTGGACCTTAGAATCCTTCTGGTATCCAAGTAGCCTTCCTCCAGCTACAAAATGTTTTTGTTTATTTTGTCTCCGTGAAGTGTTTATTCCTGGAGCCCTCTGAAGAGTTATGGTAGGAAATAGTGCCTGCGTGCCTGGAGCACCAGAAAATGGAATTAAGGGGAAAGGGCCCTTTGCTTCCCTGAGCATAAGGAAATCTGGACATTAGCTGTACGCTTTCTATCAGGATTTAAAAGAGAAAAGGCAGGCCAAGCTATATAAATGCTGTTTCTGGATTTTAAGCTACTCCACTGTAATGTCTCCCCTTTTCTGCCGCAGCAGCCTGCCCTTAGCCCACTCTAAATTGAAGTAACTTTTCTACATGATGACAGATACTTGAAATGTGATACTTTAAGATCTAAGCACATGGCTAATGGTACTTAGCATCTCATTAGTGCTGCTTCATCTGGGATCTAAACTACCATTTTCGAGGTGTCTGGACTAGTTTTCTTTCTGGAGCTCCGCCCAAAGATAACATGTGTTTGCTTCTGTTCTTTATTTTCGTTTGGATTTACATGGAGGATTTAGGACAACACGTGCATTTGGAGACAGTTGCAATTCTCTATTGTTCAGCAAGGTAGGTTACCCTGACCCTTACCTTGCTCCCTGGTTCTTGTATTTCTTTGCTATACAAGGCCAGGCCCTGTAAGAGTCAACACAATTTGGACCCAAATATCACCAGTAAGCACATTGCTGGTGGCAGCTCTTTGTGACCCCTATAAAAATAAAATGCTTACAAGGTTGTGTGCTTCTATTCCTGAAGGTCTCCTCCACAGAAATAGGGTGTATGTAAGAAATCTTTTTAGCCACAACATCTCTGGTATTGAGCTGGGGAAGCACTCTTTAGGCACGCAGAAAGGAATATATGTTATTATTGGTTAATGAAAAGCTAGATATGACCCGACAATGTGCAGATGCAGGCCAGAAAGCCAACTGTATCCTGGGCTGCATCCAAAGAAGCGTGACCAGCAGGTCGAGGGAGGTGATTCTGCCCCTCTACTCCACTTCATGAGACCCCACCTGGAGTACTGCGTCCAGCTCTGGGGACCTCAACAAAAGAAGGACATGGAGCTGTTGGAGAGAGTCCAGAGGAGGGCCACGAAGATGATCAGAGCACCTCTCCGGTGAGGACAGGCTGAGAGAGTTGGGCTTCTTCAACCTGGAGAAGAGTAGGCTCCAGGGAGACCTTATAGCAGCCTGCCAGTACTTAAGAAAGTACTTAAGAAAATACTGGAAGCTTTAAGAAAGAAGATGGGGACAGACTTTTTAGCAGGGCCTGTTGCAACAGGACACGGGATAATGGCTTTAAACTAAAAGAGAGTAGATTGAGACTAGACATAAGAAAGATGTGGTAGATGCCCCATCCCTGAAAACATTCAAGGTCAGGCTGGACGGGGCTCTGAGCAACTTGATCTAGTTGAACATGTCCCTGCTCATGGCAAGGGGATTGGACTACATAATCTTTAAATGTCCCTTCCAACCCTATTCTAGGATTCTATTTAAAAAATAAGCATTTTCCCACTTGGACTATGGAGAGTACCTGGTGTGTTGCGGAAGTATTATACCCCCAGAACTGAGATGTTAGTGAGAGGGAATACATGCTGGCCCTGACTTGAGAAACGTAGTATTCATCTTAGAATGAAAAGTCAATTAAGATGCAGCACAATTTGACATCTTGTTTAGATTTTCCCAACTATTAATCTTCTTTGTACGTAAAATTCGGTGGAGGGGTGCTCTGTCGCTAGCTAGTAGTCAGGTAAAGATGAGGAGTCTCGAGCTTGGCTGGTTAGATACACTTGCAAGATTTTTATTAATCAAGCCTGTATGTATAGATGAAATAGAAAACTGCACAAAGAAAGCACTTTCTGGAGAGAGAGCAGACATATATGCCAGAACAAAAACCCAACCAAATAAAAAACATCACAAAGATCAGAGTTAGAAATTCATAACGCGCAGTTGAGTGGGATTGAAGCGATGTATTTCTCCGACGCTGACCAATAGATGCCCACAAGCTGAATGCACAGCGTCGAAAACTGCTGACAGATGAGCTAAAACAATTGCCCTGGGGCCGGGGACTGCTGGGACGGACTGAAATGACCGGCAGTCCGTTTTGTAAGCGCCGTTTTACTGTGGGCCGAGCGGGGAGAGGGGAGGTGAGCGATGGGGAGGTGTCAGCGCTGCGGCGGAGACCCCAGCGGATTGGGCGGCCGCGTCCCGGGGCCGTGAGAGCTGGCCCGGGCCCCGCTCCGCCGCCCGGGCCGGGCCGGGCCGGGNGAGCGTTATAGATTTGTTGTTCCTTTTGTTCCTGCGAGCAGGGAGCGGGACGTCGCTGCCCGGCGGGAATCCCGCGGGAGCCCTGCGGGAAGGTGCAGGACGGCTCGGCAG
>VXBL01001851.1:110827-147103 GCA_013400195.1 Aramus guarauna
AGGACGGGCGGGCTGGGTGCGGGTCTGCGGGCGCATGGCCGCGCGGCGGGGGGCTCCGCTCCGCAGGAACTTCCGTAGGGGCTTTGTGGTGTGGGGCATCTGTAGTGGTGATGCTGCACCAGAAGTTTATTTACCTCTACCCGGTTTTGCCCCCGTTTGGGTCGAGCGTCGGGAGAAGAGCGGAGAGTTGGTGCTGCTGTGTCCTGCCCCTCTGCCCAGTGGGGCTTATCTCGTCTGGAGACGGTGCGGAGCCGTCGGGACAGCAAGAGGTTTTATGGCCAAAGACACTTTTGTTTTATCTTTTTAATTGGACTTCCTAAGAACGTGGTTCTGAAAACCACGGTTGGGAAAAGCTTGTTATTTTTGTTTAAGGTCTGCGTTTGTTTCTATTCCGAAATGATAGTGCTGCTCCTGCTCTTCTTTTCTGACTGAAGTGCAGTTGTTGAAAGCCGACACCAGAGAGCTGTTGTGAGGAAAGGTTTAGGAGTTGTAGGAAAGATACTTTCCCTCACAAAGCATAGCAATTAAGTTAAACACTCGGATGCTGTATCAACACTTGCTCAGAATATTCTGCTCTTCTAAGTTGATTCAAAACATTGACTACTTTAATGACTTACAGTCATGCAGAGTTCCCACTAAGGGTCTTGGTATGGTTGTCAACCGTAAATTTAAAAAAGGCAGGAAAAAAGTTCCTTTCCTGCAAATTTCAGAGCAGTGACTCAGTGTTTCTAGAGAAAACCTTAATGAATTGTACAACACAATTTGCTATGCAGTGGTTCATCTTAAATGAAATCGTTGCAGTGTACTAAGTCAAAAACCTGCACGATTTAAGTTTTTAACTGCACAAGAGGTTTAGAAACAAGGAAAGATAAAACTTTTTTTTTTTTAAATTATTAACTTAGAAATACAGAAGTTGTTGTTTAATTAAAGTGTATAATCAGTAAAAGGTTTTTGAGCAAGGTGGTTAACTAGGCCGTGAAGAAGATGGAGGTTTCTGTAGTCTAGAGCACCTGATGGAAAATGAGGTGAAGTTTTCAGAGAGGTCATATGTGCAGTGAATGAGTTTGTACAGAGGTGAAATAGTTTTGTCTTGCATAATAAAATTGAATTACACTTGCTTTTTCACGAATCTTAAGTTCAATACAGGGAAAAAAGTGTTTTCCAAATTTTCAGGTTTTATTTCTGAATGAGGAAAGTTGCTAGTTACAAGACATAAAACCCCATCTTACGGCTGTGCTTCAAAGCAGTGGATAGATTGGTTGCGTAGCAATATATTTTCACTGATTGTCACATTTTAATTTTTTCCTGTTTGGATGCGCTTACATACTGTTTTCTTTAAGTCACTGTGTTTTGCACTATTTTGTTAGTTTGTAGTAGACTTCTCTCTACCTTGAGGAGCAACAGTTACTGCGTAGTACCTTATTATGCGTTGAAAATTATGATCTTGAAATAATCACCTTGATGTATTTTTTTTTAACCTTAACGCATGAAGGAGAGAAGTTGTTACACATCGGTCCTTTTAGTGACTTGATGGTAGCCTGTATAGGGAGGAGGATTTGTTTGCTTTCGTAATAGCACGTTTGCCTTTCAGGTGCTGGTTTGCTTGGGCTTTGAGGTAGGGCTCAGGAGGAGCGGTGTGGTTGTTTAGGAGCTGCTCTGGCCACCAGCTCCCACGGTGTTTTCTCAGTCTGACCCGGCGAGCCGTCTCCATCAGATCGATTCCTCCCAGGCTGGTGTAGGGACTGAGTCGGTGTATTCGGTGGGCTTGGATGTGCTGGCTGTGCGTCGGATTGGTGGTGAAACCCCTGCTCTAAAGCTCAGTCTCCAAGAGCTCTAGGGGCCTCCTGCCTCTAATTTTCTCTTTTTTTCACGTTGCTCTTCCTGTTTGCTGTGTGATAGTCCGCACCCTCGGCACAGAGCCTCTTGTCACCGTGCCCTTCCCCGCTGCCCCTTAAGACCCTTGGGGGGAGAGCAGGTGGTCAGAGCTGGGTGCCTCTGCCTGTGCATGGCGGGTGACCCAGCGCCTTCTGCTCGCAGGCTGGCCCGAGCTCTCCGGTGCCGCGTGCCCGTGGGCAGCGCTCGGTTCTTCGGCACGGCCCTTGAGGTGACCCCCATCGTGTGAAACAGGAGTTGCATTGGTGTTGTATCGATCCAAATTGGGTATCTGCAGCGGAGGCAATACTGTGTGCCTCTTATTGACCTGAAGAAGTACAAACAGAAGATTTAAATAATTTTTCTTATAAAAGAATTAATTCCTGGAAGGGTCATGAGCCGGTTCCTTGGCATGTGCTGAGAAATGAGCTCACGTTTCTGTAATACTTGCCTAGAGTTTCCCTTTCCTTCATAGTTTTTGTAGAAGGAGAATAGTGCCAAGAAAGGCTGTAAAGCAAGCATGTGCGCTTACTGCTTGCCTGCGCTTGGGAAGGATTTTCCATCCTTGCTTGTCTTACAGCTGTGGATTTGAGAGGGAAGTCTTTTATACTAATAATAGCAAGAAGTTATGATAGAAGCTCTCCATGAAAAATCCCAGGCATGTGCTGCTTGCTCCCTGGAGAAGGGTTCCATGCTAGAAATGCAGATTTTTTTTATTTATTTTTTGTAAAAGATCACAGGGCTGCTCACCAGTTGTCTCCTGTGTTTTCTGTGCATGTAAGGACATTCCTTGGATTCCTTTCTTGGCAATGTTCTCATAAAATATCCAATGTTTGAAATCAGAAACAGATTTTCTCTGATGTCTTTAAACAAATGCATTTTCCAACTCAAACTAGGCAAGCAAAAATTTGTATGAAGTTGTTTTGTCCTTTTTTTTCTTTTTTCTTTCTGTTTAAAGTTTGACTTTTTTGTGTGTATAACAGCAGGCCAAAATGAGGGAGTGCACAAGTAGTAATCTGAGTGAAGGAATCGGACAAAGTGAAGATTCCTGGCAAAATTTAATGAGTTTGGTTTAAGCCTAGGATGGATTGTGTGGCATTCGTTACTCTGACTTCATTTCAGTTTTTTTATTTCTGTCTCAGAGTTGTGTATAATCACAATAGGACTTGTGAGTCAGACCCATTCTTTTTGTAGTTGTTTTTTATGTCATACACATTCTTTTAATAGGGTGAGTAACTTTGAGGGCATTTCTTGTCTGCAATTCTTCAAAATATAAAAGCAGTTCGAACAAACGCACAATTCATACCAACAAATGAGAATTTAGTATCAAGCATACGACTTTGAGTTAAAAAAAAAATCCACTTCTGAAAGAAGAGCTCTGCTGGTTTTCCTCATTGCTCCTGTCTCTTATGGAGTTACTCTTTCTGCTGTGCTTTTTCCAGCCTCTCCTCTTGGCCACCGATTTTCCTCTCCCCACTCAAGTGAATGGCTGCCTGGTTCCTCTCGGGCGCAACTGGGGTCTGCTGCTCGCGGAAGTGCTCACAGTTACACCCGTGTGCATCCCCGACGTGCCCGGAGAGCCACAGAGACCTCTGTTAAACACGGTGTATTCACGTGTTATGGGGGGAAAAAAAAAAAGTTTTGACTTAATTACCAAAGAGATTTTAGTGTTTAAGACTGCTTAAAGTTTGAAGGTTTTGATGGTTAAACGACAGCTGTATTAGCTCTCGCTGAAGGAAGGAGAGGTGAGAGGTGGGGAAAGACGTGTCCGTGGCTGAGCACGGCTAACAGCATCGGGCACAGACCGGCCGCTCTCTCAGGCGGCAGTGAACGGGAATCGCTTCTAACCGTGTCTGAAGTACGGAATGAAATTAAAAATAACGAAAGGAAGATTTATAGATCTGGAGAATAATATTCTCACCGAAGTTAGCCAGGTGCTCAGGAATATTGAAGATCCCCATGTACTTCTGCTTTTTTTTCTCTTCGGTATCATTCAGCTGCTCCACCTACAGCTACAGTCCTGTTGGGTAGTGTTGTGCGACAGTGTCAAACACCACTGTTTCTGCTTGGATGAATTTACAATCTAAATACACTGGAAGGGGAGCGGTGTATTAAAAGCACAGTGCATTTCCACAGGCAGCAGAGTGCCTGGGGGCTCAGCGGTGTCCATACCCGCACCGCCCGCTCCATTTGTTTCTTGGCTGTTTGCAGCAGACGGGGCGCACGGAAACATCACGGGGTACTTCTGCTGTGCCGACCCGTCGGGGAGAGTGGCGTACCCCAGGTCTTGGTTCTGCGATGCGGAGGTTGGACATAAACAGGTTTGTTCACCACGGTGTGTAAGTATGTTGTTCCACTCCGTGGAGCCGGTTCATTTGGTCACCTCTGAGGAGACCACCACGTGGCACGGGCACAGAACCTGCAGAATGAATGCCTATTGTTTGCTGTGGTTTTGCTTTGCTTTTTTTGGTCATAGAACAGGGTGTGGGCACCTATTTTTTCCGTTAAATTTTTAAGAAGGCCAATGGCAGTGGGTGAAGCGGGGTGAACATAATCAGGCATTAAGATAAAAATCTTTTCCGGCAGATACACCAGCCTTTCCCAGGGCACGGGGGGCTTTCGCCCTGAAGTGGTACGGTGACGAGGCAAATCATATAGATTCAGCTGTGAAATCAATTAGCATGGAACCTCTCCTTCAGTAAATCTTTAGCTGGTGTTTGGAAATGTGAAGGTCAGGATAGGCTTCTGTATGTGCCTAGCTTCCAGTGCTTGAATTCAGCTTGTGCTTTTCAAACACAGTGCAGTATAAATACACACAGACAAAAATACTTGACGCTTGTAGTCCATTAGTTTACTCAGGTGGTGTTTTTAAGTCAGTCTTTAAGACTCTACGAAAATCAACTTACCGACTGTCACATCTGTATAATTAACACACAGCTTTTCCTTAGACTCTAATTTTACTTTGACGTGAGCATTTAACGCACGCTCTGCCTTTCTGCTCTGCATCTAGTTCTTCACTGCAGTCTGCAACAGGAGCCGCTTGCACAACTCACACAGCACTGCAATCCCGAAGAGGGCCTGTTAGTGAATGAATCATAGGTAAAAAGATCATCTGCTGTTTTCCTTGACCTGCTAATGTTTGCTTTTAAACAATATCTATTAACCCCCTCCATCACCTGGAGCACAATGCAGATGGTGATTACTGTGTAAAGCAGTAGTAGAGGGCAGTGAATTTCTGTAAAATTGCAGCAAGAAGCCAAGACTTTTTAAATAGCAAAAGCGTGCAGGCTGGAGAATATTGAAACATGTAAAAAGTAGCATGCACAGCTGATTGGACTGAAAGCATTGAAAGAATTTCATGTTGAAGTGGTCTTTGAAACAGCATGCACATACTTGAAACCTATAAATATCTTCATACATTTTTCACTGGTTTAAGCATAGTAACGATTTCACATTGTTTAAGTATAGTGTTACCAGATTTGTACTGTCTATGCTTGTCAGTCTCCTACGTGGGCTTTTTTCCCCCCAGCAGCATTTGTGCAGAAGGCCACTGTTACTTCTGGGGAAATACCATAAACCTTTCTCAAATGGGAGACCCATTCCCTGTGCAAGCACACTGCCTGGTAGTAAGAGATAAAAACTTTATTAATTCTTTTATTCAGAGTCCTTTCACGGTTGTGATCCTGCTTGCAGTTAATGTCTGGCAAAACAGCCTATAATTACCCCAGGCATCTTTTTTTTAATACTATCCCAGTGTACTCTGACTTCCAGTCCTCTAGAGCATCCTACTTTTTTCTGGCTGTATTTAAAAAAAAAAAAATCAGAAAAAGTTTCTGGCATTTGAAGCTCTTGTGTAACTTGTCTGGACCTTCAGACTTTAAAATATTTTAAGCTTAATTGCTGGTTGTATGCAGAGGGATTACAAAAGCATGGCTTATTTAGTCTAGCTGGTAGCTTGGGAGGTAGATACCACAAGGCGGGAGGAAACCTGCTGAAGTCCAAGGAGAGTATTGGCACCAGATGAATGGTTACGAGTGCCTTCTGAATTAATTGAAGTCAGACATTAAAAGGTTCCAAACCATCCGAGGAGGGAAGTTGTGGAACAGACTTCCAAACAGGATAGTGTGGACAAAGAAGTGTTTTTAAGATAGTTCTTGATAAGTTCGGGGAGAGTTTAGGTCAGGATTTGTGGAGCTGGTAAGGGACGTTTGTGACGGAGGGCCTTCGGGCGACGTGGGGGCTTGGGGTCAGGATTGCACTTGTAGCGTGCGCCTGTTGTAGTCGTCCCACATTTAAGTGCTTCTCTTGGTCCTCCTGTGAAGACCAGGAAGAATTATCCCTTCAAATATGTAACTGCGGCTTCTGAAGTTTCTCTTTGTTCTGCTGTGCTGCTCTGGAGGCTGCCCGCGGGGAAAGGCAGGGCGAGGAGCCGGGTGCGCTGCAGGAGCTGGTGGCATGGGGCTGGCTCGCAGGTGCCGGCGGCTCGCCCCGTCCTTCCCGCGCACCGGGTGCCCGGCACGGCTGGGGCGGAAATCTCCCCGCGAGCTCAGCCGGGTCGGGACCGCGGGGCTTTTCCTGTCCGCTTCTAGCCCTGCGTGTGCTCTGCTCTCCTTGGGTGTTTTACTTTACAGATTTCCTGCTCTCACAGGGGCTTCAGACCTCGATGGCACCCTTCAATTTTCTCTTGCTCTTTTTCCCGTGACGAGCTGTGGTTACGCACGGAGTGAGACGCTGCCGCGTCTCACTGTAGGCTGCTTGCTATAAGGTCTTTCTTGGCCCACAAATCCTCCTAATCCAGAGACCTGCCGGAAATCTGCTCTTTGCGGTACAGCATCCTGGCCCCTTTCCATTTCTGATTTTTAATCCATCCCCATTTTCATTTAAACCCATCGATAGCTGCTGAAACAGAAAGATAAACCGGGAATTTTAGCCTCATCCCATAGTGAAGACAAGGACTAATACTTGCGGTCCAGAAGCAAAGGCATCTTCAGCAACGGCAGATCCCGCTTTTTAGGAGGGGAATGTGCTTTCTGTCTGCGCCTCCGTCACAAAGTCTTGGATTATTTTGTGCGTCTTTTAGCCCTAAGAGAATTGCTGCGTCTTTAACATGCTTATGTGGGATAAAGAAGCATGGCGCTTAAGTAATGAGAAAAACCCAGGGTTTTCCTCCCTTCATTATTAAGGTCAACCAGTTGGACGCTCTTGCCTGAAGGCTTAATTTGCAGGGACGTTTTTGTTAAATAAATTGGAGAAAAGCTTTCCACCGCCTGAATGCACAAATGCACCCTTCTTTAGTTGGTCAGGTTTGCTTTTTGTTGTCCCAGTTTCATACCTCAGATAAATTCGAGATCACAATGAGGTTTTTGTAGTTGCTGGCAACCAGGAGCCATCATCTGTGCAGCACCCTGCGGGTGGGCACCATTGCCCACGCAAACCATAGCTGTCCAGGGGATCGCCGCGGTGAGAGATGTCCCACCTTGTTGGGTCAAACAGGTGGTAGCTCCACCCTGAAGATCTTTAAGGGTTTCCTGTGTTGTCCTCCTGTGCAGAGGTTGCTCTGATTACTTATTGCTTCTCTTTTTAAAGGATTGTTTTCAAATCAGTTAAAAATAATTTTACTTTTCTGCTAAAATTTTGAAACCTGTTCTCGAATTATCATCTTGATTTGTGTGGCTTTACTGTCATTTTTCTTAAAAAAAAAAGTGTAATGCAAAATACTTGTAAAGGCCGAGTGACTGTTCTGAAGAACAAAAAAGCTTATAATGATCTTTTCAGCTTCAAATCTGTCTTGATCCAATAAGCTGAGGAGGATGTATTCTGTCAAAATACAGAGTTTCAGAATATGTAATTCTGAATTTAACAGAAGCATAGATTTGAAGCATTATATACATTTTGCATGTCCTAGTTTATGCCTTTGGTATGGGCCTTGCCGTAAGCAAGGCATTTTGCATTGCTCAGTCTGGGTTGCTGCAGAGGAGGTCCTTCTCTGACACAACGTTGGCGTGCAGGGAGGGTAATTGGAAAGGAGACTTACTTTCAAGAATATTGCTTGGAAATTCAGGACTAGTGTAATTTCTTTTTTGCTAGTTAACAGAGTGGAAATGAAACCCATAGACAACAGTATCTGTTAATTTGTGTGCTTACCGTGGCGTGTATACAGATGGCTGCTCTTCCCAGGTGATTTTGTGAAGCTCCCCCATTTGACTTGTATTCTTTACAGAGCAGTAACTCCAGATACCAAGAAAGAAGGGCACCGGTAACCTGCGTAGCAGCTATAGCACCTGCATTTAATCAATCCTTTTGTTGGCAAATCAGGTATTCTAAGAACAGTTGACTTCAGTAACTTTGTGTTCTGCGTGAGACAGCAGTCCAGAAAGTTTGTTGTTAGAGATACAAAAGTGACAAGTCAATATGAATTTTCCATAAAAATCGAGACTCCGTAATTGATACTAAAAAGTTTATATATCATACAGATATATTATTGATCTGGAACTCAAGAAGAACATTCTTCCTAGGGTGTGACTTTGTTTTAAATTGAAATACTGCTACTTCATACTCATTAGCTTAATCTTTTCCATGGAAAATGGGTGCATATTTTTGACATTACTCTTTCTAATGGAATTCAATTCTCTGCCGTCTGTCTGTAAATCCAAGAGTTTACTTACTCTTTTTAAAAAGCCTTTATGTGACCTGTTGGAAAGTAGGTGTGCTTTATTTAGCCCAGATTCCTAAGAAGCTAATGCCAACTGGCTTATCTTGCATAAATATGATTTTCAAGCAAATGTGACACTTCAGATTAAAAATCTTTTACCAAACCATTCCAGGATAATGTGATGATATTTGGTATAAACTATTGGTTTATTTGTTTCAACATACTTCTCTTTGCTGAAGTATAACCTTTCCTTAGGCTGCTGACAGAAGTGTATGACAAGGTTATTTTTTTCATTGTTGTACATTTAAAAATAATAAAACTACCTTATCTTAAGCACATA
The DNA here is from genome assembly GCA_013400195.1 of Aramus guarauna. NCBI lineage: Eukaryota > Metazoa > Chordata > Aves > Gruiformes > Aramidae > Aramus > Aramus guarauna. The sequence goes on from VXBL01001851.1 coordinate 119,692, forward strand.
GCAATTACTGAGACCCTACGTCCCCCTTAGGCAAGTAGCACGACACAAGAGAAGAGGGCTCTATATCATGGAGTAGTTGTTGAGGTCCTTGCTCCTGCGCTGCAACCAGCTGGCACGGGACATGGAGGTGGCCAGAGTCGTGCCAAAAAGAGCATCCCTGAGCTGAACTAATGTGCGGCCAAAAGATGTGCTGATATGCAGGAAAACCCTTCCAGGCTGCAAAGTGAACAGCATGACTGTTGAATTTCTTCTTTTTATGACAATTAAGTTTGCCGTTCTTGCTCCTTCGTTGACGTTTTAATGTTGTTGCATTATACTGTAATGTGTTTGCATCTAATGCATTAGCTGCTGCTCTGTGGTCTGAAAAGGAGTGAAGGAATGCCTCTGCCCGGCAGCAGCTGACTGATGCTCTTCGATGTTGAGTGTTGTGCCCTACACAGTGGAAAGTCTCGACCTTGCAGGGGTGTGCATTTCCTAGCGGTTTCTGTCTAAAATAGTTGAGCAGCAGATTAGCACATCTTTTAACATCTCAGATTTACTGTACTATACACTGAAGCAGCACTTTGTTAGTAAAACTAAGTTTCACTTTTTTTTTTTCTGTCCTCCGTGGAACTTAAAAGTAGTTCTTTATAGGGCATTCATTGAAGTGCACTGACTGTGTGAAAATGAAACTTTTTTAGACGTACCCACTAAAAATCATGAACTCTCTTGATAGAGATTTGAATTCTTTTAAAAATTTTTGTTGTTTTAATCTTGAAAGCCCTGCTGGCTGTCCATTACGCACCTGGCCGAAGCAAACCTTCCCAGGAATGTGCGTGTCCAGGAGGTGGCACTGCGTTTTTGACAGTGGTGATGATGTACACGAACAGCAGGCAGCCTCAGCAGAGCATCTCCTCCAGGAGGAGGAGGAGGGCTAGGATGCTGTAGCCTTCTGACGGCGGCTTTTGTCAACTAGCGTGAGTTGCTTTGGCTTTTGTACTGAAAATCCTGCTCTGGGTGGACTCTTCCAGTGAGCTGCTTGGGTGGCAGGGAGGTCGCTGCTGCTCGGTATCGGAAAGGTGCTTCCCTGTTCAGGCTTTTAAATCTGTTAAAGAAATTGTGAGAGAAAATAGGAGTGGGGAGATGACTTCTTTCTCTTCCTGTTACCATGGTAATGACTTTAAAGAGCAGACCTGAAACGGGTAATCCTACCCTACTCTGTCGGAACTGCCATTGAACGTGAGTTGTAAAATAAGCTGGTAGAGATGTGACTCCTTCGCTCGCAGAGCGCGTGGGTGTACCAGCATTACCGGGGCTGCCATCCATTGTGGCTCCAGACTGGAAGCCGCCTTCTCCCCCGGCTTTTGGCAGCATCAGCTCTGTATTTTCAGAAGGATCGGCAGATGCGTGGGACCCAGCCCCTGGAGTAAGGCAGCAAGAATAGCTTCTGTTCCAACCACCAACAGTGACACCTAATTGCTTCCGTCCCGCTAACGGCCCTGTCTTCTGCCCCAAATGTGCGTCACCCCCCTCCCGAAGGTGGTCTGGTTCACAGAATGCACCGACCGAAATGCTTTTATCTTTCTTTTTGTGTGGCAACAGCGCTAAAACAGAAAAGCATGGAAAGGCTTTTCTGAGTTACCTGCTGCTTATTCAGGTGGCTTTATTTGCTTTCTCATTTAAATATTGCAAAGCAGTGATCAAGAGTTAACATCAGATATATGACATTGCTTGTTGCTCTTAAGAAGGCTTCCTAATTGAAAGTAAAGATGAATAATTGGAACACAGAAGTGTTTTTTTAAGTGCCCGGGGACTGCCAATAATGTAATACAAGGGTGTGTTTTTCTCCGCTGGTGTCTTATAGATGTGCTGTATATCAAAATACTTATTTGATTAAAAATAATTACAGGGGGCTGTTATATAACAGCAAAGGAAAAATTAAATTAAAGTATAAAAGAGAAGGTAATGGGTTCAGAATTGATGCAGTGGGGAGATATGGGGTGGCTGTTTCAGACAGTAAGAAGAGACTCTCCCTCACTGTCAGCACAGGAGATTTGTATATGAAGAGACAGAAAAAGGCTGTTGATGGAAACAAAGATACCAAAAGCATGTGCAGCAATCTCTGTGTGGTTTTAATGGGAAGGGTGTTAATTCTGAGCTTACAATGAATGTGAAACCAGAGGAGCTGTTTTGCTAGTAGGGCTATATAGTTGCTGGAGAGTGCCAGAAAGCAAGAAACTTATGTCGGGAGGGTTTGTAAAGATTTTTTTGCTTTCCATCAAGGCATGGATTCTTCACAATCCTTTTAGTTTGTTTTTATTTTGTTGTTGTTTTCTGTTGTGTTTTATGGGTGCCTGCTGTATCGAGTGGTTTGCAGATGTGGTGTGCCTGCAGAGGGCTGAGGTTTGCCTAAGGGTGACGCTTTGAATCTAGGACCGGCTCTTCAGGTACCAGGAATTAAATTAGCCAAATGCCCCCAGCATTCAGGGGTTTGCATCCAGTTTGTTAGGCACACACAGTTGCCAGCAGCACTTGCTGTAGCTTTTTACAAAGCATATTTGATTGCTAGGACTGCTTTTAGCTGTCACGCCAGTCGAGCTCCTCACAAGCCACACATGCCTTATTACTTGGGTCCTTTTAAAAAAAAGTTAAAAGCTTGATAGATGCTATGTGATCGCAAGCGTATGATAAAAATACGTCCATGAAAGTAGCAGGGGATAGAGGTGATGCTGGAGGATGTGAAGATGGCCACGTGGAGAGAGCTTCTTGGAGCATGGTGAAGCTTTGTGTGCATTCCGGCAGCGACGCCTGCCACCCCGCCCGGGTCCCTTTCATCTCCCCTGTGCCCTGATGTCTGTCCGTATTGTGTGAGCTCATCAAATGTCGGGCTTGCTTTAAACACTGTAAAGCTGACAGCTCCTGCTCGCTTCCTGTTTGAGATTCATATTCAGTTAAAAAGTGAATTCCAATACCTGAAGGTTTTTTTTCCTCTTCGTTCTTGACATTTAGCTTTTGTCTGCTGTATGTGTCTTGAAGGGACGTGAGTTAAGACTTCAGACACGCTACATTAACGCGCAGGAGGGAGGGGAGGTACACGCACAGGCCAGGGGAGCAGGACATCCCGTGTCCGACCTGGCCGTGGCCAGCTCCCGCGGGTGCTGGGGTGCTCCGCCGCAACAGGCGTGTCCGCGTTCTTGCCGTGTCCCAACTTGTCCGTCTGCAAAGGGTGGATACTCTTTACTTTAAGACTTACTTAATGCTGTATGGCTCCAACGAAATGCGTTTAATGTGTAAATATTTTTTTTTCTTGTTTGCTTTAAAAATGACTGTTTAAGTACAATTTAAAACCTCCAGCTGATCAGCCAAAAAGCCCAGAATACATCAATCCGTTGCTTCTAAAAATAGAATCACTGTCAAATTAGGGCAAAGTTTATCCCTGTGGATTTCTACAAGCTCTCTTTAATTTCCAGTGTGGCTGTTGGGCCTGCATCGGAAATTACTTCATTTGATGGTTTTGTTGTGTGTGGTGTTCATAAAAATGCCACTATTTCACTACATTGTGCATATTACCATTTTCCTTCTATCCAGAGGATCTACAAATTGTACATAAAGACAGATGATACAGTTTTTTATGCAGTGTATTTATAAAGATTATCTTAATACCAGAGTAGGACTGACATGACCGTACCTTGTGATTCCAAATCCCCTGAGTTCCCATTAGGTATATCCTATATGCTTTTTAAACTCCTGTGTGTAACAAGTCATCAGTATTACTGCTTTCCTCAGAGCTCAGAAGCGTAGATGCTTGTCTAATAGAAGGGCTAATGTTTTCTTGGGCTGCTTTTTTTTTCATTTTGTTTCTCATAATCCCTGAGTTAGTCATAGTTTTGGGAGTCTGTCAAACTCTTACTGATCTTTTTTCTTTAGACCAAATGTTGTTTCCGGTATAATGTAATCAATTTTCTCCCTAATTATTCAAGCGTTTCCTAATAGAGCCTGACTGTAAAGAGGTGGTTTAGCAAAAATGAAATATGCTGATAAAGATGAATATGCATGTTTAACAGTCTGCTCAGAAAATTCATACTTGCATTACTAATAGGTCAATTTTTAAAAGGTGAGAAAAAGAATAATAAAGGAAATAAAATGTTATTTTGGGGAAATCTTTATGTAAATGATAGCCCAAGGCTGAGAAAAACGAACAGCCTCCCTTTTGTGTATTTGAAAAAATAAAACAGTGCTATAGCTGCAGTAGAAGAAGTGAGGTTTAATCAGAAGTTGTGAGGTGAGATTTCAGGTGAAATTTTGACTTTGTCAAACTTAGATTATTGCTCCATATAGGCACAGTATAAAATAATAATTTCTTTTTATAGGATTTTGGGGGGGAAGACTGGAAGAGGAAGAGGCAATGTACACAGTGCCTTTCTCACGCAAGATGGTACATCCTCTTCCTAACTCTTCATGGTTTTGCGTTTGCTAATAGCTGAGACCATAACCACCGCCAAATCTTTTATCGTATATGTTTCCAAGGTCTTCCAGGCTTCAGGGAAGAACAAATTTATTCTTCAAGTGAAAAATTTGTGGGGACATTAATGCCTACCATATGGTAAATATACTTGTTAAACTGGATTTCAGCCTTGATCCCATTATTGTGCATCAATCTTACTTCGTGAGCACGCATTGGAAACATGGCTAATTGAGTATGTCTGTAGGCTAGAGAAGTGCATGGTAAATGTTGTGGGGACCTCAGGCCAGTATGTTATCCTGTGTCATCTTGTTAAGTGTTTGGCAGCATCTGAGTCTGCTGAACACAGAATTTTGTCTGTCGCCTGTCTTCATGCTCCTGTGTTTGCACTGCATGCTACCTAATAATACTGGTTTGATGTGTAGATCTACACTTAACTTTTTGGGTCAAGTTACGGGACAGCATAGAGATACAAAGACTGCATGCAAGCATCAACCGATATCCTTTTGAAATCCAGTTTGATAACATGATTTTGAGTCATTAAAATAAAAAGCATAACAGAAATCCAACTGTATTCTTGTCTAACAAAAGATACTGTTCCTGTCTGCAGGAGAAACAAATACACACCCCAATGCACTCTTTTCTCAATAGCCTGTTGATGCTCAGAAGTTTTGTTCATCACATCTGTGAGAATGACTCTTCCCGAGACCCTGATAATCGCAGGGAATCGGAAGGGTGAGACAGCAGGCACGGCGGCTAGACAAGTGGGTTACAGAGATACCGTCCCATTATGGAGGCGTTAACGGGGCCTCCTTACGAACTGGTTCACTAACAGCACTGTCAAAGCTTCATCCCACCCAGGAGGACTGTCTAGACATTCATTTATTCTGGCAGATGCAAGAATATCATTGTGGTTGATGAGTGAGTTGAACTCGGCTAGTGTTAATCACAGTTTGTCTTTCTCATAGTCTGATGAGTAAATGTACTTGACTTTGTAAATTTGTATTTGCCTCAGACGCCTGGTTGCCAGCGTTCAGTTTATGCCGGTGAGTTTCTGCTATATGTACAGACAAGCCAGCGGTGCTGACAGCTACTGCCCGTGCTGTTGGCACATTTTCCCCAATCCATCCATATTTTTGCAGATAGTTAAAATGGTTGTCAAAAAATATAAAAGTGTAGGCAAGGCTTGTTTCATGCCTCTTAAAGTTGTTAAAGTACGTGACACATTTCATTGTAAGACCTGTTTTCATCAGTTCGTGGGTTTGCTGAGATTCGACTACGCGAGGTGTGTATAAAACACCATATAATGACAATGAGTTGCTCAGGTCGCGGTGCAAAGTAACAGGATATTAAACAAAAAAAGCCCCCAAGTACCAAACACGCCGGTTTCTTGCTAACTTTCTACACTCGGCCGGTACCATTGAGTCAGCGTTGCAGACAGTTTATGCTGGGTGGTGCTCCGTGTTTTGCGTGTTCGACTGGTGATGCCACGCTGGTGCGGTGCCCGCGGGCGGCTGGTGTCACCACCCTGCTCCCGGGATGCAGCTGCCAACGCGGGCGGCAGCAGCACCCAGGCAGCGGGAGATGCACGTGTGCGAAAGGGAGAAAGAGGAGATGTGCATTTCACCCGATTTGGTTGTTATTGTTAAACAGTGATGTTTTGGTTTTTTTTTTCTGTCCAAAAGTTTATTGTAGGTATCAACCAAACAGCAGATAAAGGCTTTTCTAAAATGCGTAAATACTTACCTGACGCTGTTGTGCTCCTGTATGTGGAGCAGCTGCTTTCATGAATGGTATGGGCTGCGACCAAAGCATTTATAAAGAGTTAAGGAAGCAGACTAAGAATTGATCTTTGTTGTACTTAGAGTTTGATATCTTCCCACTTTTTAAAAACAAATATTACCCCATGTAATCTTTCGAGTGACATAAAAAGAAAACTTCAAAATGTTGCTGTGTTAATGCAGTGTGTCTTTATGTGCTGTCTTTCTTGCTGTCCCAATCTGACTGTGCTGTTGCAGCCAATTCAAAAGCCCAGGAAGGGCATGCTTCCCGGATCCTGGAGAAAAAACAGTACAGGGGATGGGAGATTACAGCTGACGCGGTTACCAGCATGGAAACTTGCTTAGTAGTGCAGTATTTGGGAGAGGTGCCATGGACTAACGGCTCGTGGATGAGGCTAAAGAACTGAGAATACCTCAACTCTAATCCTGGCTTTTCCACTCTGTGGGCAGGTTACTAAATCCCTTCAAGACTATGTCTCCATCTTTAAATAGGAATAATACCGACCCTCTGGAGGCATTGTGAGGATTTATGTATTTACGCAGTCCTAACTGAGTGCAAACTGGTAACTGCTGGTGCTTTATGTTCACCATCCATCCAGTTTTTGTCTAACCTGGAAGATACCTTCTTCTTTTGGTGGCAATCATTACGATTCTGACTTTGAAAGGGAGTTTCCTTACTGAAATCCAAGTACTGAAATGGTGACACTTCGCTCTTTTTTTCTTTAGTCTGTATATTTTTCCTGCTTTTGCATTCTAGACGAAGGTGAACGTTCTTGTTCTTGGCAGATTCCTGCCACGTTACAGTTCTCTAGCTGTCAGTGTCACAGCGATTACAGTAAGTTAGCTTTAAATAAGCTTCTCGGACACGGCCATCTGCGTATGGCCGTAGTACCTGTTGTTCAGAGGGCGGTGAATAATCGGGGATAAAGCTTAAGAGAAGCAGCAGACCGGAGTGGCAGCCGAAAGGGAGAAGTCTGCAATCTGTGGCAGGTGACCGGGTTTCCCCGCTCCTGCAGCCCGTGTTTCCCTGCCGGGGGCTGTGAGCCGGGGCTGCCGCAGGGCAGGGGCAGGGCATCAGCAGCTGAGCGAGCTGCTTAACCAGGTGGTTGATTTTTTTTGTTTTGGTTTGTTTTCCTCCTTTTTTTTTTTCTTTTTCTTTTTTTTCTTTTTTTTTTCTTTTTTCTTTTTTTTTTTTTTTCTTTTTTTTTTTTTTTTAAGGACTGACAGAATCCTATTCAAAACAGATCCCAGCATAACCGAATAGCTTAGCTTGCCTAATTGCAGAGGAGGAGAAAAATCTTTTCCTTCGCAGTCTTTTGAATGCGTCCGTTCAAGGGTTATGAGCAGGCCACTCCCTTCTGCTCCAAACTAGCCATTGGGGACAGCAGGGACATCCTTCAGAGCAGCATCTCACAATGATCGCCTATGTGCACTGCCTGCCCGCGGACCCGATGGTCGGGTGCCTCGGCAGGAGCAAGTGGCAGCCCAGCTGCAACGATGAGGAGGAGGAGGAGGAGGAACTCATCCCGCTGTATTCCAGCAAAATGGGAAACACTCACACCAGGCTGCCCGGCCGCCTCAAGAAAAAGTTACTGAGCAAAGACGACAACTCCTTCTGGCCAAGTAAGAAAGATCGGTGGTTTTCGTCATTTAGTGTGGTGTTGTCATTGTTGAGGAAATAAGTAAGTAAACCAGATTGATAAACAAGGAAAATGCTCGTATTTCTCTTATTCTTCTGGAGGATGACGGAATTGGGAAAAAGTTCCTTATGAAAAGAGTGTATTTCTACTTCAGGAGAGCGTATGCAAATATTGTATCTGGTAGGACCGCTGAGTTGATACAGGATGACACTGTCTTTGTGCATGTGATATGTCTATGTTTGAGAGGTCTTGGGCACTCGCTTTCAGTTCAGTAATGCTCCTTTTCAGCAAAATGATTGTTTTAGAGGAGTGGAGCTGTTGACGTGGCACTCTAATTGAAAGCCATAGAAACAATCAGTGGATGAAAAGGCCAGGAAAAATAAGAAAAAGGTCTGACAGACTCAAAGATGTTTAATGCAGTTGATGAGCACTTATTTTTTAAAAAATTCTGCTTTTGAATAACCCTAGGTCTAAGGTTATTTTCCTTCTGAATGTGAGAAGAAAGAATTCCTGAATTGTGATGTCTCCTTTTTTAATCTGTATAGTTTCAAGTTTCATTGGCAAATACAGATGGGAAATAGAGAATAGGACAGACAATGGCAATGTTCAGCTGTTTTGTTTTTAGCCTTATTGCTTGCCTCCCCTTTTTTTCTGACCACCTAAGCAAAGGCACCCAGCTGTTCGTGGAATGGTTGCTCAGAAAAGTGGTTTTAAGGGTGATGGGAGAGAAATTTCACAAGACAAAGAAAGCTTTTCCTGCAAAAGCCACCTGGCTGGCTATCTTGCACCAGGCCTTTAAAAAAAAAGAAAAAAAAAAAAAAAGTACATGAATATGTTTGCAACTGTATTGATTTTTCTTTTCCTCATTAGTCTCATGCTGATCATCTGACAATGGCTAGTTATTACCAGCAATTGAAAAATCACCATCTAGCCACACACCCTGTTCAGTGAAACCATGTGTATTTCTGGTTTCTGTATTGCAGTTTTCTCCATCTAGTGCTAAGCAAGCCTTGTTTGATGTCCTCTCATGTAGGAGGAGTGTGATTTACCGCATGTGTGTTTCGGGCCTTTTCCAAGAGGAAGCAATTTCTTAAAATGTGGGGAAAGAAAAAATGCTGCTCACTCTACGGATCAGCTCATCTGTTGAATTTTTGGATTTTAGAGCAGAGAGTCAGTTCTGGTTCATCCAGAGGGGAAAATGAAAATGCTTCCTTTGTGTGGGAAGAAGTCCTGGGGAAACTCTGAAGAGGCTGTGGCTGCCCAGAGGTGTTAGGGAGCAGCTCCAGGGATGCTCTCGGGGAGGAGGGCAGGACCCCTCTCTGCCCCAGCTAGCTTTGGGGGGCATGATTTTGTCGCTCTTGCGGGGTGATGGGTTAGTTCATTCCTACGGAGTCGTGACGTTGACTTTCAGAGCTGGTTCTTGCAGTGCCCTCGGAGGTATTGCTCTGGCAGCCAAGCTCAGGGCATCAGGAGCAGCTGCTCCCTTTGAACCTGCTTCTCCGGAGTGTGGCAATGGGATGGAGGAGGACAGGTGGGGCACTCAGAAATCCCTGCGCCCTCCCTGCAGCCTGTCTCCTTTTTCTCTTTGTGCTGTCTGTAGGGAAAGGTGTCCATCCCCTCCTTTCTAAAGTGCACTTCAAGTGAAATAATAAAACTTTTCAGAAGATGAGTAGACAGAGGAATGGGGGACGGAGCAGTACTTTGAAGAATATTTATATTACTGTAGCATTAGAAAGAGATAGTAAATATGTGCTGATGATCTTAAATCTTATTTGCATTTTAAAAGTTTGGAAACTCAAACACAGGGATTTTTTTGTGGGTTATTTTTGTGTTTAAATAGCCAAGTCGCTTCAAGGCACTGTCCAGTTTCTTCTTGGATGAGAACTTAGTGACCTCTGAAATGAAATTAGGTAAATAGGTGTGCAAAGAAGAACCTGGGAAACTTTGCCTATCTGAAAGGCGTGAGGTAGTTCCTATATAGGCAATGGGAGTGTCTCTTCTCCCTGGCCAGATGCATTCATTTTTTATTGTTGCTTCAGCATATTCCTAATGAAGAGAGGAGAAATATATTTAATTCTATTTAATATTTTAAAAATTATGTGCATGGGTGCAATTTTGTTGATTTATAATATAGAACTTATATAAGGAATTGAATTGACCTGTGATCTACTACAACTTTTTAATGCCATTTCTGGTCCCTAAGAATAAATTTTTTACATGTTTCAGACCAAGTTTATTGTTGGTTCCTTTATGCTGCGTTTCACTGATGTCTGGTGTGACCCTCTGCATTTTACTTGTTCTTTTTGAATTACAAACCATTGAAGTTTCAACATTTAATGTTGGATCCTTGAAGCGGTGAATGGCAAAAAATCAGTTAACCTGCTTTCTTGCCTGACGTTTCCCAGGAGAACTGCTTGTGCTTCAGCGGTGGTGTCCCACCACGGTACAAGCATGTACACGTGGGACACCAGCTCTGCCCCGCTGCCTCCCTTTCCTTCTTACTGGGTCCCACTCCCTAGAAACAAAAGAATGGCAACATAATTAAGCCGTCAGTTAAAAGCATTATTTGCGGGACAGGTACTATTTCTCTTTGAGCTAGGGAGGCTGTGTTGCTTTTAAACTCTGTGAATGTTTATTTTAAGGAACAGAAGTGTTTAAGAGTGGAAGTGCTTTCTGGGACCAGGTCAAGTGATAACTGCAGAGCACAGCAGGGGATTGTTGGCGGGGCTTTATCTCTGCTGATAAAGGCACCTCCCTTTGGGGTCCTTATCGAGCGTCATGAGAACTGCGCTTCGGGAGGTTTCACAGTGCTGATGTACTCCGTAGAAAATGCCCCTGGTGGTGTTAGGGTTGTGTGAAAACATAGTGCACTCAAATTATTGAACTTTCTCGCGGGCTGGGGGAGCATCCTCACTGAGGAGATCTCAGTGGTCTGCAGCAGTAGTCCCCGGCGCTCCTGCTCTCGCCCTACAGCACCCCTGCTACAAAATAGTCAATAGCCAAAATATTTATGGTGCGATGTAGCAGCTGTGACAATCAAGTGACCGTATTAGGGTTTGGGGTTTTTTAAGCTGTAGCGATTGTACTGATAGGACTGTTAAACTAGTGGTAGTGTGAAGTGGAAGTTCTGCGTTACCAGCGCGGCTTCATTTCAGCATCTACGATGCTGTTCCTCTTTCGTCACTGCCAGATTAACTGTAAACAGCCAACGTAGGGTTGACATCAGCCGGAGTGCAGCAGTACATCCTTTCACAGCCTGCCTGCCCACGAGAAACAGTGTTACAGTAGTGGAGGGACTGTCACCACCACGTGTTTGTTGGTGATTACAGACACGCTACAGAGGTGCCGAGTGCTTGGGAGTTGGTTTTCCTGCAGCAAAGTTGAGCTGAGATCCTCCGCTGACCCGGTTTGGCAGAAACACGAAGGGTTGGGTTTGGGTTGGGTTGGGTTTGGGTTGGGTTGGGTTTGGTTTGGTTTGGTTTGGTTTGGTTTGGTTTGGTTTGGTTTGGTTTGGTTTAAATGCCTGCTGAATTGGAGTCTGAGGCTGTTGGCAGGGACTGCTGCCGTGGGAGGCTGCCACCTCCTCCGGGTTAGAGCATCACCTGCCTCTTCTGGTTCCCATTGCCGCTTCATATTTTAACGAATTTGCAAAGTTTAAAGATGTGGTATGCTGTGGGTAACCTAGCTAAACTGTGGCATCTGTTGGGTTTTTTTGTGATGATAAAGTTTTGGTAAGGATTTTGGAGTTTTTTCTTTCTTCTACAGATGTGGGAGCGAGCCAGCAGCAGTATCAGATTACTTTTAATGTTTGTTAAACAGTAGGTTTAGTTATTGGGATTTTTTTCTCAGTGTTTTGGTGCTTGCTAGCTCATGAAAGAATGCTTTCTTCTTTTTCATTCATTACTCTTTCAAAAGACAACAGCTCTGTCTTATCTGTAAAGCTGAGACCTTTCTGTGTGATGTGTGTTTTGTGAAAAAATTTGAAAGAATAATAACTAAATCTATTTATAAATGAATAGGAAGCTCTGAATCAAGTTGAGTATTTTACTATTCGCTCTTTGCTATGGCTTTTTTTTCCTGGATTTCTCTTCCCGTAGCTATGAGATGTAAATTTCCCAATCGAAGATGTTACATGGAAAAGAGCCAGAATCCTTGCGACTTGGGAGGATTCATCTTTTGCCTTCTCAGTTAGCAGTGTGAGACAAAGACCAAATCGCTTTCCCTCTCTGCACATCCCGGGCCGTGCGGAGCACTGAGTAAGCCTTTGTGGCCTTTGGTGCCCTAAGTGACAGAAGGGCTCAGTCTATTGTGGTGAACGGCCGGGATGGCGACTTACAGAGCCTCATGCAAGTGACTGGCCATCCCCGCTCCCAGCTTTATCTGCACCGTCCAGCTCCTACCAGAACAGCTGACGTATCGGATTGCATCAGATAAAGCTGGGAACTGGTTTGTTTTGAAAAGAAAAAGTAACCTGAATATAACTTTTATTGCGTGCCTAGCAAAAAAAAAAGGGAATGTCCCCCCTCCCCCCCTCTTTTTCTCTCGGTGCTTTTAGGGAAGGCTTGTCTTATGGTTGAGTTTTCTTGGAAATTTTGTTCATTTGGCCAAAACGAGTCACCAAAACCTTGCAAAGGAAAGGAACTAATCCATTTGTACAAAATTACTTCACATCTTGGACAAATAAGTCTCCTGGTGTGCGTTTCTGTATGTGTCTTACATTTTTTGCTAATTGTGCTGCAGGTTCCATGCACGTGCCGTAGAGGACAAGCCTCCCCGCCTGTCCTTGTCTGGCTGGGCATGTTGTGGCCCAGTTTTTGGTCTCCTGTGCTGTTACAATAGGATTCATAAGCCCTTTTGGGAGTCACATGCGAGAGCGTTGTGGATGATGGGAGGGATAGAGAACAACTTGGAATATGCTGGGTAGAAAGAGCCGAATGTCAGGACGTTGTGAAGCACTGCGTAAGTGAATCAGTAACACGAGGGGCTCGAGTGTGCCCTCAGTAAATTTGCAGACGACACCAAACTGGGTGGGAGTGTTGATCTGCTCGAGGGGAGGAGGGCTCTGCAGAGGGACCTAGACAGGCTGGATCAATGGGCCGAGGCCAACTGTATGAGGTTCAACAAGGCCAAGTGCCGGGTCCTGCACTTTGGTCACAACAACCCCATGCAACGCTACAGGCTTGGGGAAGAGTGGCTGGAAAGCTCCATGGCAGAGAAGGACCTGGGGGTACTGGTTGACAGCCGGNGAAGGCCTTGCTGTGTTGCCTTGCCAAAAGAAAATTCTTTGCTAGCCAGGCCGCTCGCTGCTCGGTGTGAACTTGCGCTCGCCATTGCAAGGAGGTGCTGGTGGTGGGTGTCACATTCCTCTGTGTGCGAGCGGGTGAGCACAAGGAAGAGGCGGGGAGGTTTTGGTACAGAGCTCATTAACGTCGCTCAGGTGTGTCTGAAGGAGTCTGAAAGCCCAGAGAGTTCAGTGACAGATTTCGTGTAGTATTTTCAGCAGTCGGAGCAGGGAGCGTCTACTGTAATTAAGGAGTTGGAGCAATGTAAGTGCAAATGCACGTGTGAAACAGGTGAGACTGGAAAGCCTGCGATTGAGGTGGTGGTTAGCAGTAGGCTGAATAGGCTCTTCAGTCCGTAATTTGATTAAGACTCCTGGGGTTTGTGGACCGTGGGTACAGTATGTTTGCAGATCTTAACTGGGAGTTGCTTTATCTAGTGCACTGTAGTGGAGAGCTGGTTTTCGGCGCTGTGAGAAAATTAGACTCAAATCAGATGACAGCTGAAACACGGTGAGGAGAATGTGAAACTCCGCAGTAGAGGCACAAGCGTTTTAAGGGATGCCTTTATCAGCCTGGCTAATGGAGTCACGCTAGCAATCAGAAGTGGATTATGGCAGCATTATCAAAATACATTTTTCTATGTTGTGTTTCTTGCTGCATCCCAGCCTCCCTCAGGCCAACACGTTGAGATGAAGTGATAAAAGGTAACTAGGTTTTATAGCTGCAGTGCATTTTCTTGTGCTGGAGGAGTAGAGAAGCAAAGTCTCCAATTAACAAGGCAGATGCTCCTGTCATCCCTTCTGGAGCCCATTTTGCAGGACCCTGCAGATTGGTGACTTCCACCCATCTGGGTCAGGTTGTATGCCTGTGCGTGCTGGGTTGCGGTGGTGGACGGCTTCTGCTGCATTTGGCACGTTTGCAGTGCTCCGGCAGCAGAAATCCTCTTGGTTACTTGTCTTTTCTTGTGAACTGCTACTAAATGTGAAAATCTTCAAAGGCTTCCTTGTCACTCGCTTAGTTTTCCTGTGCCAACTACTCCTCCCGCAGTGTCCTTTCCCTTGTTTTTTATCTCACACTATTGGGAAGCCAGAAGCTTCAATAATGACCCCTTGGAAAGGTGGTGATGGTGTGTTGCCTTGCAAATACTTTATCAAGTATCACGTCCGATGCTTTGTGTATGGCATGTGCTGCCCCAGCGTGAATGCAGGTAACCCGCAGTGCTGCTTTTGCCGAGCCCGTGGTAGGTGGTAATGCAGTGATTAAAACAGTGTATTGCCATTGATGTGGTGGGTATGATGACCTCTATATTTTGCTCACAGGGAACAATATGGGCTGTGCAGCGTACCGCTAGTGAGGGACAGTCGGAAAAGGGACCTGCGCAGGTCCTGGCTCCTGGATGGCAGCTCCTGGGGGGGGCCAGGCTGGCCGAGCATCGCTGCCACCCGCCCCAGCGCCTCTGCCCGCTGGGGCATCTGGGTTGTGTGGGTTTGCTGGTGCGGTGGTCCCTGGCCCCTGCCCTGCCAGGGAGCGGGGCTTTTGCTCCTGCTCTCAGCTCCCAAAGAGCTCGGGACTGTCCCTGAAACCACTTGTCCTCCGTATGGCTGCTGCGTAGGCCAAACTAATGCCTTCTGAAGGAAATGGTATTAGAAATCTGATAGCTTACAGCAGATTTTCAGGCCTCTATTGTTTCCCTGCCTTAATCCGATGACAAATCATTGAAAAATATGCATGCTGCTAGATCCTCAAGATTTTCAAACCTCTGCTTTGACACAGTTACAGATCAGCTCTGCTTTTGTCCCCTGTCCAGAGCCACTCACTCCATACTCTAGGCTGTGATGCTGTAAGTAAAAGTACGTCCATTCTCTGAAATACATCGCTTTTCTCCTTAACTCTCGGTTGGCTAGTGCAAACGTCTGGAGGTAAAGCAAACTCATGCTTTGCTGACACTGCAGCTGGCAGCATATAAATCTGGCTTATTGATACCTTGTAGTGTCAATAAAAAAAAAAAAGACATGTTTAAAATAATCCCAAACGCCAATAGGCTTAGTCACATTTAAGCATGAGCGATGCTGTCAGTTCATCTGCAAACAAAAGCGGTACATCTTAATTTGTCTAATTACGCTCTAACATGCAGACCAGCTGCTGCTGTGAACAAAAGCAGTTGATCGCACCATTTTATTAATTGCATATTAATTGCCACATTCATGTTAACCGTATGGGAGACTGGAGTGGAATGAAGGCTACTTACTGGTGGAAAAGAGAAAATGAACTGCAGAGTGGTATCTTCAGAGGACGGATCTCAGAATCTGATAGGGTGCCTGGAGCTTGCTGATGTGAGCTGATTTTTAGAAAGAATTTATATTTTTTTTTTCCCCGTGCTAAATTATTATGTTTAAAAGTGAAAGGGATTTGAATAGAAAAGATTGTGCCTCGCATGGTTACTGCATATTTGTGAAAGTACTACTGGGCGAGCTGGTGCTGAATTTGTTCGGTAATTTGCAGAAGGCAGCCTTGCTGGCACGTGGCCACCTGCCTTTGTCTGCCGGCTGTGCCGAGGGATGCACCCGCGCTGCCTGGAATTGCTTCTCGTGGGAGCAAGGCTGGAAGAGCCAAAAGGAGTACAAAACTTCATGATTTCTGTGCTTAATGCACTTTTGCTGCAAGTCTACGGTCTTTTTAGATAACAGCGGTAAGTCTTGAGCAGAACTGGGCTTCTTAGAGTGAAAAATAAAAACCTTGACACAGGTGGGTTAGCTGGTGTAAAATACCTACAGCAAAAAACGAACGGTAGTGGACTGGCCGCTGCATGTATCTGGCATCAGATTACCCTGTGGGATGTTGAATGATGCTCTTCCTGAAAGTGAGACTTTAGAGAGCTGCCCCTGATGGCTTTTTAAAAAATNCTGTATGAAAGCAGCAGCCTCTCTGGGAGCAGGTGTAGGTTAGCAGTACACACACAGCAACTTCTCTCCTGTCCCCCCAGACGGACATTATCGTAGTCTGTAGGGCAGCTCCCCCCCAGACGGACATTATCGTGGTCTGTAGGGCAATTCCCCCCCCAGACGGACATTATCGTAGTCTGTAGGGCAGCTCCTCCGTCGGGGCCGCGGCGCATTCAGTCTCCTGACGCCGGGCAGCCGCTGGCCTGCGGCAAGGACAAAGGATACGGTGTGATACGTGTGCAAGAAGCTTACTAAAACAAGACAAAAATCCCACCCAAGGTCTACCTTGAATATATTGCCTCTCTCCTCCCCTTCGCAGCTCTTCAGGAAGGTGAGCAGAGCCTGGTGCTGTAATGTTTAAGCGGATGAAGGGGTAGCAGGTTTGATAGGAGAAAGACCCAAGGACAGCTCAGTGCTTTCATAGAAAGGAAGCAATGAGTTAATGGCAGATCAAATAGAAATGGATCTAACTGCATGAAAGGAAGCGCAGGACTGGACCTCTGGACCTGGAATATGCAACAATTTAGAGAACTCAATCTTGTCAGTCGATTAAATCTGCCTGCTTGGGTTTTCTAAAGTGAGTATTTCAACATTAAAGGCTTAGTCCTACCTCGTTGCCAACAGATGGCATTTTGCTTGCATTTCCTAAATGTCTCAGAAGAGCTGGGATTAGGGGAGATTGGTTATTTAAAAAAAAAAAAAAAAGAAAAAAAAAGAAAAAAAAAGAAAAAAGAGGGAGGCATGGCCTTTGTTTTAATTAACATATCGTGCAAACAAACCCCACCCCAAAATACATGTTTCATATTGTATTGGAAAGCACAGAAGGAGGCACAAGGATTGCACAAATCAGAAATTACTAACAAGCAGTTGAAAAGTGGATTGGATCTGATCTATTACAAGAATATGTAGTGTAAAACAAATAGTGACATTCATATGCCGAAGCAGAAATTGGGGCAGAGGGGTTGTTTTCTTGGGTTTTTTTCATCAGAAAAGTGGCTCATCACAATTACATCTCAATTGGTGCTGTAACCCACTGCACTGGGATCTGGATTATGGGGATGATGCATGATTGGAAAGGCACAGCTTGAATTTTGGATTGCAAGCAGTGCCTGCCATTACAGCAGTTACAGAAACTGCGCCTGACTTGCGAACTGACTGGTTTTGACCTGGAGTCATTGGGAGAGAATAAATACGAAACCCCATGATGCCACT
Organism: Aramus guarauna; assembly: GCA_013400195.1. NCBI lineage: Eukaryota > Metazoa > Chordata > Aves > Gruiformes > Aramidae > Aramus > Aramus guarauna. Next base: position 136,990 of record VXBL01001851.1, read on the forward strand.
ACTCCAGTCACAGCAGAAGGGTACTTAATCAGCCTCCCCGTGTCTTCTGTGTGCAGGCAGGCAGGCTGTGGCCTGACTATTACTAATTTAAAGGCCAAATTCCCTAAAGCAAAGCTCGTGGCTGTTAGGCTGCAGCCCCTGGCTTTTGTTTGGAAACTGTTTTTCAATATGCTGGCAACCATCTAGGTTATTAGTGAGGGTTTGTCTCCCATCAGCTGAGCATGAAGTGGAGAGGACTAGGCTTCTGGAGAAGAGAGAAAAGCTTGTAAATATTGCGGTTGAAAAGCAGATTATCCAAGTCTGATGCCTTTTCCGTGGCAGTGCTTAGCTACCTGCTCTGCGAGGGGTCAGTGGCCACGTGCTGCTCATCCCGAAGGTCTCATCCTGAAGGTCTCATCCCTTGTTCGTCTGAATTCTGATCTGGGTCGTGACAACTATGGGACCACTTTTCCTCCTCTGGTTCAGCGCTCTCATTTGTACGTCTGCTGTCTTTTGGATGCTTGGACAAGGAGTTCAAGAGCAGTGAAGTCTTAACACAAAAGGGCTGCGGAGCATGTTTTGTCATTGCCCGGAAGCATCGACAGAGGTTTATAAAACCATTTCTCTGCAGTTTCACGATCTGTTCCAGGGAGGGCTAATTAAACTTGTAGCTGGGTAGCATCTCCAAAGAGGTTTTGGCACCTCTTCTAACTGAATGATCCCTCATGGTTGTGCTCAACATCAACTTCTAATTGGCTTGGCCATCCTTTTGTTTGTCAGATGTTTGCCACAAACACGATGGCGCGGCCAGACCAGGGACAGCGGGCTGCTGTTCGGCGGGTACAAGCAGGTCCCCAAGCAGATGGTGGTAGCAACGTTAGGTTAAATAATTAATAGCATCAGAGAAAAAGACACTCTTTTATTTCCAGGAGCTGAAAGTGAGTGTGATTTTTTTTTTTCCTGTGTGTGATGCTAAACTTGGCCTGTTAGGTGTAATTAATCTGAAGAGGAACAGGATGCTAATTGCCCTGACATAAAAAGGAATACTTTCAAAGCTTACATGAACACAAGTGTTTTAATTTCTTCATTCCTGGAGCAGGTCGTGTGCTCTGTACAGAATATTAGACATTGTGGGATGTGTCAGATACTTTTAATGGCTATAGTTTCAACCACAATTTTCAGACCAGCCATGGTTTAGAAACAAAAATGTAAATTGAGTTTTGGTGTGCATCAGCTTAGACGATTCCTGGCGTGGTTGCCTGTTAGGCCACACTTCTGTCTAACTCCAGTGGACTGGGATTGAGATTTGTTCAGCCCTTAAAGGGTGCCAAAGCCTAGAACTTTGTATCATTATCCATAAAGATGCGAAAAAGGCTTTTCATGCATACTACATACTGCAGAATAATTTGGGAAAAATATATCTGTGGTGTTATTGATTGGTTTTCCTGAGGGTGTAAACTTTATTGACCTTGACTGTGTTATTGATCTCCTTCTTTACATTCATATCGGATCTTCTGCTCGAGGGGTTGGCTCTGCCCTGGAGCTGGCGGGAAGTTTCCCACCTGACTCTTCCAGACTATTTTTAAATCAGGCTCCTAGTCTCTTCTCAATAACTTGTAAAATGCTGTCCCATTCCAATTCTGCGATAGCACAAGCTGTCAGTAATTACCAGTCCTCTGGACAAATCTGTTACCCAAAGTTGAATTTGGATCATTGTATATAGTTTAAAAATGCAGCTGCTGGGATACACGGTAATTTTATCAACTATCTTGAGATGGCAGGGTTCTTTCCTTAGTAGTAGTTAACTACTGATATTTATTTGTCTTGTTCTTCCTGTCATCTTAATAACAGCTACTGGGATGTTTCAGGAATGACCGAGCTGAGCAGGACAGTTGATTGTTGGAAGGTTATTGTCTGGGCTGGAAAACCCGTGGTATTTCTACGCAGAAACTTATTTTTAGGCTCTGCATCGTTGTCTCTGTGCTTGACTGTCTGGTGTCTCCAGTCTCTGATCAAGTGTTGGAAATCTGTGAGTCACAGTGTATCTCCTATTGTCAAGATGATAGGTTTAGAAGCTCTTTCAAAAACACGTTGGTAGCTCTAGTGTAAGCGGTGCTGATCTGAATTGTGGATGCATGCTTGAGTTTCACTTGATTCAAGTGAGAGTTCACCACTGGAAGAAGGTTACTCCGGAGGTGTGATGTCAGGTTATAAAGCGTGGGGTCTGTTGGAAGCTGAAGTGGGGGTGATGGTGCCATAGCTGCCTACTTTCTAAGGTTCTCACATACAAATAGTGAAAGTACTGGAAGAAATCGTGTTAAAAGTAGCATCAGCTGTCTCAAGTTTTACACTTACACTCCTCCTCCAACTTTTCCAACTTAGAATTGAACTCCAGCTTTTCTGCAGTGTATATTTTGTGCTAAGTGGGGAAACTGAAGATACCAAAAGAGACATTTTTGCAATTTCATTTTAAATGGTGTATGTTAAACCCTGTGTCATGTTACAATTTTACTGTTTGTTCAGTTTTCTGAAGTTCTCCAGCCATAGCAGGGAATAACTGATTTTTCTAAACCAAGAAAAACTGTAGGTGTCTGCAGTAGGGATCCTGTAGAAAAAAGTAGGGATGATCTTTCCTTCTCTGGCAGGAAATGGAGGCAGAAATGACAGACCAAATACAGGAGAGGAGACAATCTCAATTTTTAAATCTCTTTGTGAATTACATTTTGTGAAGTAGATGGTGATGCCTGCTGTTTGCTTAATACCTGCATGTATTTATTTTTGAAACAATTGCCATGATACTAAAAATCTTGATAGCTGGTGTGTTCACAAGTCCTTTCTGAAGATGCGCGGTGGCAAGGCATTTTCACAGTAGCATCATTTAAACTGTTAGATGCATTTCGCTAGCAATCCAAAGATTCCAATGTTTCACCACCCTCATTGCAAAAACATTCTCCCTTATATCTCATCTATAATCTACCCTCTTTTAGTTTAAAGCCATTACCCCTTGCCCTGTTGCAACAAGCCCTGCTAAAAAGTCTGTCCCCATCTTTTCTTTCTTAAAACCCCTTTAAGTATTGAAAGGTCTCCCCGGAGCCTTCTCTTCTCCAGGCTGAACAACCCCAACTCTCTCAGCCTGTCCTCACAGGAGAGGTGCTCCAGCCCTCTGATCATCTTCATGGCCCTCCTCTGGACTCTCTCCAACAGCTCCATGTCTCTCTTGTACTGGGGACCCCAGGGCCGGACACAGTACTCCAGGTGGGGTCTGACAAGAGTAGAGGGGCAGAATCACCTCCCTTGCCCTGCTGGTCACACTTCTTTGGATGCAGCCCAGGATACAGTTGGCTTTCTGAGCTGTGAGCACACATTGCCAGGTCATACCCAGCTTTTCATCCACCCAAGTCCTTCTCCTCACGGCTGCCCTCAATCCCTTCATCCCTCAGCCTGTATTGATACTGAGGGTTGCCCCAACCCATGTTCAGGACCTTGCACTTGGCCTTGAACAAGGATGTTTGCATCTCTGACACTTTTAATCAAACTTCCTAATATCCAATCTAAACCTCCCCTGGCACAATTTGAGGCCATTTCCTCCTGTCCTATCATTTGTTACTTGGGAGAAGAGACCAACACCCACCTGGCTACAACCTCCTTTCAGGTAGAGAGCGATAAGGTCTCCCCTCAGCCTCCTTTTCTCCAGACTAATAAGAAGATGCTGACCACACCAAGATAATCTTAAAAGTTGTTTTCAAAACCTACTGGTATTTGATCATGTCTGAGATCCGCGTGCCTATGGCCAGCCAAAGACATTCTCTGGAGATGCTGTGGTACATACGTCGTTTCAATTGTTTCCTTAGGAGCTTAAAGCAGGTTGCTGAATCCTGCAGCAACGTAATTGTTAGGTGACTGTTATATGGACTTGATGTCTTTAGTTCGTAGAATATTGTTTATCAGGGCAGATTGTGCCGTTATTTAATTAGAACATACCCAGATTTTCAGATTTGGTCAAAAATACTAGGGCTTTAGGATAATAGCAAATGTCACAACTGCTGAAACCTGTTTATTATTTGTGAACCGTAGCTTTTACTTACCATTTTACTACTGTGTTGTGCAGATGATCTTTTCAGGGGAAGTTTTTGAACGTTTCTGACTAAGAAACAGAACTTTTTTTTCAAGTTGCTGCGTGGGTGAGCGAGCCCTTGGTGCTTGGTTTTGGCATGAGCAGTTACATGATTGCAGGAAGGTTGGTATTTTCCATGGAGTTTCATTTTTTTCATTTCTGGATTGCAAAGTTCTTAGGAAACTAGAGGATGTGCTAGACTATTTTTAAGACATGGTGTCTCCAAGCTTAAATGCGACTCACATGGATTTTTTTTAAGAGTCAGCAAAAAGAAGAAAAAAAAGAAGAATTTGCCAACTCCTTAAAACCAGGATAATCCGTATACAAATAAAAGTATCCCAAAGAGCAATGTTGGGTGGGTAGAGGGAGATATGCTACAAGAATTCTTTCTATGACCTTGAAATAAGTGAGATGAGTGGGGAGCGTGTCCCCTTCGGGACACCCGTAAGGAGAATGCAGACTGAGATTAGTTCAAGATGTCTGTTGGATATTAGTGTGGATCCACAAGTGCACAGCTGCCAAAGATGGAATTACAGGCTGAACGGGGAGACATCGTGGGACCAAAGTTCAGAAATGGCATTCTTGCAGTCTGATTTTGTTGAGTTTTCTCTGAGTCCTACAGGATGAATCAATGAGAAGACTTAGGCAAACATGTCTGCCTGGTATTTTTTCCATCACTAACTCAGAAGTGAAGCGTCTTCCCTATGGTGCATTATCAGGGCAAATAAGAGTCAAGATTTTGCAAAGACTAACTTATTTGCTGTAGACATTTTTGATCGGTTCTTCAGGATAAGCTGTAGCATAGGAGCATTAAGGTGGATTTGGAATTTAAAATGAGAATATTTCCTGGTGGAATTTTAAAAGAATCTTCCCAGGGAGAGAGAAAAGTACCATTCTGGGAGCTGATGTTGCCCTAGCTGGAGTTCAGGAATGGCCAAAGGAAAAAGGATTGTGCCCTGCAATTTAAAACAAAACCATGAAACAAACTTGCACAGTCACTAAATGTTTTCTGTTCGCCTGCCTGCAGTTACAGTGTGTGGGGAGATGCTCTAACCAAAAGAAACTGCTGCTTTGTCTGCTGGCAGCCCTGCCCAAAGGCTCCCTTTTCTCTCTGGTGATGTGTTTGCATGATAGAGGATCCTGTGGAAAGATGTTTTGAATTGTCAAAGGAATGAATTAGCTTTATTGTGCTGTGACCTAAATAGGATCATCAGATCAATCAGTCTGCTGCTTTTCTGCCCTCTCTGGCTTAGGTTGTGCTGCTTCTCCTTCTCATCTTCCTCCCTCTCCCCCCTGCCCCCTCCGGGCACCCCCTTTTCCCCAGCCTGCAGCCATAATCCCTTGCGAGGAGGAATAAAGGAGGGCGCTGCCGGGGTACCCTCTTTAAAGCAATACCTGCTCCCTAATTGCCTGCGCTGAGACAGGCTCAGCGCCCGGCTCCCCTGCCAGTTCGCTGGGGCACGGGTCCTTCTTGGCTTTTTGTTGTGGTAGCTTTGGGATGAAATACTTTTTCTCCTTTGTTCCCTCTCCCCTGTGCATTCTCCTCCTCCTCTTCCTCCTGATCCCAGGTTTAATGAATTACAGTTTCTCAGTAGCTGGGGAAGTATCGTGCTTCACCAAGGCTGAGGTTGCCTTGAAAGAGGCCATTGTGAGCGAGCTGAGCTGGAGACAGGAGGGCAGCTGAATGCGGTGTCGGCTGGGACTGCCTTTGTGGAGGGAGCACTTTTGTTCTCCTGAAAGATGCCGGGAGAGGGCCCATAGGGATGGGCGAGGGAGGGAGGGAGGGAGGGAGGGAGAAATCCCTTCTGACCAGACATTATTGACTCCTGTGGTCTGCGGGGGTGGCTTCGACTCTGTTTAAGCACCAGAAAGTGGTTGATGGCATGGGCAAAGGTGGCCAGAACAGTCATAAAACTTGGGCACAAGTTTTGAAAACACTTGAGACATTCGGCATTTGTTATCTCAGGTGCTTGATGTTTCTTAGTGACAGAAGTCTCACCTAGAAGTAACGGTGGAGCTCTCAAGGCCGGGTGGTGTTGGTCTGAGCCAGGCAGGAGCCTTGTGTCCTGCAGGAAGGGGTTTGTAACCCTCCTCGAGTTCAGGCTCACCCCACAGGTGCAGGTGCCTCTGCACAGCCTGGGGAGGGGTGCTCAGGGGTCAGTCCCGTGGCTGCTCCCCTCCGGACACCCCAGCTGCTCGGAGGGGGTGAGGTGGCAGGGAGCAATCCCGTCCTACGGGGACCCATCCTTGCAGACATGCTGTAAACTACTGCCCTCCCACAGCTTCTTCCCCCCACGTCCCCGTGATGCTGGAGGGTGGCACAGTGGAAACTTATTTCGAGCGAGCGACTGACGTGTCTGTAAAAAGCTAAGGCATTGATTTAATTGTTTTGAGTACATCTGCTTGCCAACGTTTCTACTTTCCCTTTTGCTCATTGAACAGACTCACTGGAAGAGCTCTCGTGGTGCAGTTCCTAGCTCAGTTGTATGGTTTTACTTTTTATTTCCTCTTAAAATGTCATCCACACTATACAGTTGTTTAATGGAGGATTTTTCCATTGTCTGAATAAAGTCACTATGGCTTACAACTTAAAGTTTAGGTTTTGAGATGATAATAGGTGTTAGTAATTGGATGCATCGTTCCTTTAATGAACTTGATTTGTGTGTTGAGTTTACTTCTCCTTCCCGAAAATAAGTGGTATAATTTGTCTTCATTTGTGGGAGGGAGCAGGAATGGGTTGCTTTAACTTAGTACTTCCTAAATTTCGTGCTGCACGTGCGCATAGGCTGATGAGCAGCAGTAGGAAGGAGAACAGTTGATTCTCACTGATTCCTCAGTGTCCCTGACAGACAGCTGCTGCCAGGGCTGCCGCTGGGCAGCTGCTCCGGCTGTGGTTACGAACAACTGAAGTACGTCCCTTTTCAACATTTGCCTTTTTATATTTGCCTTCTTCAACAGATCGGGTGCACCAGTGCAAGGTTCAGGGTACCGGGTTGTGAATGGGGGCTGGACAGGAAAGCCCCCCTCCCCTAGGGCTGGCTTGAAATATTTCCATGGAAGCCGAGTGTTTCCAGATTGTTTCACGGGCGCCGATGTTTGACATCGCCGTGAATGTGGAGGGGTGGGTGTCCCAGATGGCTGTGGCAGAGCAGGTCAGCTGGAAAGCCCCTCTAAAGAGGGGAGTGAAGGAATGGCTGAGGCGCTTCAGGCACGCCATCCACAAGCAGCCACTTGTGTTCACTTCTCATCTGGGTGTACGTGGCCTCTACTAGAAATTAAAATCAGTTTAACCCCTCAGGGATTAAAAACAATTATAACGTGATCTAAAAAAAAGACAGTTTTGCTAGTGAGTGTGTTACACATTCATGATTTTGAGCGTGTTGTCTAGCACTGCATCCTGTGCCTCTGATTTTCTTTGAAGTCTTTCTCTGACTTGTTAGTTAGGAAGGAATTTCTTCCGGGCCAAACTTTGTAACCTAAGTTAACAATCCCATCCGGTATTAAGTGAGAATTACTATTTGCTGAAGATCATCTCTGTATTTCTGTATTCCTTGTGATAGTATCTTTGTGCAGTGGCAAGTGAATGTGATCCCTGCTTATAAGGATACGGGAAGTGAGGCGGTGGGTTAATATTAACTTGTCCAAGGTGATATAGGAGGTGTGCCGCAGAATAAGTTATCCCCAGTCTGCTGAGTCATTTGCTTTTAAAGATCTGACGTCACAGCGTTGTGCACACTTACTGGTCATGCTGGGTTTGCCCAGCTTTAACAAACATCTAATTTTTTAACTTTTTTTATCTTTTTTTGTTGTTGTTGTTTGCCATTTTTTGTAGTTTGGTGGGGGTTTTTGTGGTTTTGTCTGCTGGATTGGTAAGGTTGGAGGCTAAAGTCCTTTATCTGTTTGTGTAGTGACTACAATCTACATTTTCTCAAACTGCCCCATCTTTTCCTTCTCAATGTAGTGAGGCAGGCTGCAGAGAAGCACACTTATTTCATGCTTTCAGCTCTAAAAGAACTATTAGAGGCCAAGTGCGGTGGCAGTTTCTTGTGACAGGAAAAGCGTTTTAAAAAAGCGGGATTGAGACAACGTGCTGAATTTCATGGAAGTGAATGGGTTTGTCTCAAGCGGGCAAGAGTTTTTGGTTGTTGTTGACCTACAGAAGACTGAGAGATGCAGATACAAGTAGCCAACTTGTATTTCCTTTGGGGTATCCCCTCGTGATAGCTATTTTTGATGTTTGGCCTTTTTATCAGCATGACCTGAGGGAAGGTGGAAGCAAAAGGGGTGAGGATGAAAGGCAGGCATCATCTTCTGCATTGTTTGTTACTGGGTTTGAATAGCTGGCTCCACGCTGGAGATCAGGGCTTGAGCACAGTGATCGACTGCTTGTTCTTGGGCAGGAGAAATGCTTCGGGGTGAGTTGAGGATCCAGAAACAAAGAGCAACACTGGACTGGGCACACGTTGCAGCCCACGGTGAAGTGGGGAAGGGTTGGTTCCCCGAGCCGTCCAAAGTACCCAGGATCACGTTGATACACAGGGGCTTGACTATGAAAAGGGAACAAAGTCTTGTTTCCCAGGGCTTGCAAGCCTCTGTGAGGTGCCATAAAGGCCTCCCCAGTAAGAATCTTTCTCACTTCCAGTAGCCCAGTCTCCCTCATGTGCTGGCTTGAAGCTCAGCTTCCCCTGTGCAAATGCACAGTAGCTCCCCTTCCCACTTACAGAGGCACTTCCTACATCCTAAAAAAGATGACCACCACATTATAAAAGGAGTTACCACATTCTGGGTTTGCTCTCAGGTGGCAACGCTGCTGGAGTTAGAAACGGAGTCATTCTGCACTTGCCTCCAGAGTGTGTCCAGCAAGCGTGTATTTGAAGTCGTTTTAATGATGTATGGCTGGTGGCAAATTCCTAATGGGCCTATTATTGTGTATGTGATTGTTTTTAAAAAACCAACACTAAATAGTTACTTTGTTATCAGAGTTTGATGCCAGGGTCGTTTTTTATGTATGGTGCAAAATGCACAAGCAGAGGTGCCTTCCCCACCGTTTGTCCCTTTGGCGGAGGTGAGCCAGTCAAAATGTCTCTGGGATCAGCAGCTGCTGGAGAGACCCGCTGCTAACAGGGGTTTTGGTGTCAAACCCGTATTGTAATTGCAAAATCTCCGCGTTTGGAAAATATTGATAGAATACTGATAATTGCGTGTTCAGACAACGATGGAGGCACTTTGTTTACGCTCTGTTCTGCGCGGTGCTGAGTCTCAGCCGTTTGGTGAAACTTGGAGCGAAGTTCCTGTGGAGCATCTGCGTTTTACATGCTGTGCTCCAGAGGCTGGATCCTGCTGCAGCTTTGGGGTCAGTCTGAGCCCCCTGCTGCTGGCATTTTTCTTTTTCCTGAGGAAAAAATCCTTTTCATTGTTAACCAGAGGGGGTTTCCTAAGCTTGCTTTGTGAGGGAGGGCTTGCTTCTTGAGCCTGAACATTGTGCGAAGGGCATGCCCTGCTGAGCACATTGATTTGGTGCTTAGCGTTTTCTCTTCAACTTCTGCAAAATTGCAGTTCATTCCTAGGAACGATGGCTCTGGACCTCTGTACGGATGTATTTTTTTTTTTTTTAAGGCATGAGGATATAATGAGCGTCTCAAAAAGCTGGGCTATTTCATCTCTGTGCATAAGTTTCATTTGATGAATAACAGGTTCTCTATTAGCCAGAAATAACTCGATTTTGTTTTCCATGTATCTGGTCTGAGATGACGCTAATAAGAATAAATTAGGAGTATTACGGAATGAAATTCAATATGTAAAATTAGTGGGCTGATGTCCCAGGCAACGGCAGTGACTACGGGGGGAGCAGTGGCTCTGGAAGGGNGCAGGGCATCCTGATTTGCACGAAAATGCAACTCTCATTTGCAACTGGAAGGAGGCTGCCGGGCAGCGGCTGGGGCCGGCGGGGCACTGCCCGCCTCCCGCCAGCCGGCGGGCACCGGGGAGGGGCAAAGGGCGCGGGGGGAGGGGCCGGCATCG
>VXBL01001851.1:148385-209518 GCA_013400195.1 Aramus guarauna
CTTTCTGGAGGAGCCGAACTTGGAGAGCGGAGGAAAGGATGAGAAGAACTGAGTAGTAAATGCACGGGCAGCAAGGAAGCTGATTTTCGGTCCTGTGCAAACGTGAATAACAATTAACTTTTTTTTTTTTTTTTTCCCCTGCTCCTCCTGTTTTGCGTGTTGAAGCTGACTGCTTTGAGCCCACAAGGTTACATGTGAGGAGGGGAAGTTGAGGCTAAAGAATTGTAAATTATTTCGTGCATCAGGAAGATCTAGGCAGATTTAAAGTTGTGTTTTCAGGGAAGAAAGGCGGAGGAGGGGAGAAGCCTGGAGAAGAGAAATTTGGTGTGCAGAGTTTGGACAGGCTCGCTCTGGAAAACAGTCGCCTTCCTGCAGCTCCTCCTTTTTATGGGATTTAAACTCCAGGATCGCAATTCAACACCTTGAAAATGGTGGTTTTCATCAACACAAAGCTTAAATCTCTCATGAAACTTTTCAAGAAAAAGAGTAAGTAGCTGTGCGTGTTCTCTGTCCTTTGGGGAGGCAGCCGAGTCCTGCAGGAAGGTGCAGTTCCCCTCAGCTTTGCTCCTGCTTTCCTGACGCCTCTTTTTAAGTTTCTCTCACTCTCGTCTCCACTGATTTTTTGGTGATATTTTGGGATACCATGTTGCTTTTGAGGTCCTTTGTCGAGGTGGTTTTGAAGGAGCCAGACTTCTCCCTGTGAAGCAGGTCTGTGACAAGGCTGAGTCGGGGCACAGGTGTCCCGCTGTGGGCTGGGGCATCCTCCCGCGTCTGCCCGACATCTACCTCTGCCTGTGCAGCTGCTGGGAGCGTGTGTACCTACGGACTTGTAGCTGTGAGGCTCCTTCTGAGCCAACTTGTGTTTTTTAAACACGCTCTAGTTTCAGTGTCTAGTTTCAGTATGGCTTCAGTCGCGCTTCTCCATATTTTAAATGAAGACAGACAAATTGTGCAAGACAGAGTAGTTTGCAGCACTTCTATCAACTAGTTTGGCTGACCATTGCTCTGATGAACAGTAAACTCTTAATTTTGGTGTGGCCGGACTGCAGCCAGTGGGCTGGAGGCTGATGTTTCCCCCCATCTCTTCCTCCCCCAGCTTTACTCCCCTTCCCACCCACCCGCTCCCCCAGGGGCTGGTGAGGGGTGCTTTTCAAGCAGGTCATTGACTATACCTATCGCTTTTTTCTGTAATATCGAGATGGTTCATGCTGTAACCAGGTAGGTGGTGACTTGTCAGTTTGTTGTGATTTACGTTTGACCTCTAGTTAGCAAGGACGGGAAAAGCTGGCACAGACTGAAGGTGTATCTGCCTTGTTGCAGCCAATATGTCTGCGAGAGGGGAGGGGATGCAGGACCAAGCCATCGCAGAGATGAAGAGACCAATCGAAAGTATTCAAAAACCTTTTTCGAGGTCTGATACTAATTTAAAAAAAGTGAGGAAAGGCAGTTAAGAACCTCCCCCCCTGCCCCAAGTCCTTTCAGGACAGAACAGGCATTGAGCATTAGGCTGTAGATAGGTTTTGAAGTGAAAGGCGTAGCTTATTTTCTTTAACGAGTACAGATTATTTCTATCTGAAATGATCCTGGCAGATGCACGATGGTGTTAGGGAAAGAGTCATTTTTCAGATGACGGACTGTTGCCTTTGTTCTGCTTCTCAATTTACACACTTCCTCTGCTACCACACAGGCATCGGACAAACTTCCCAAAGCGATGCCGCGGGGAGCGGTGCCCGGGCAGCAAGGGGAGCGAAGGAGAGCTGCGGAGATGCAGAGCTGGTAGCGGGGCCAGGGCGGCAGGTGCTTGGGAGGCAGCACGGCTCCAGTGGCTTTTTCTGCTTTGGAGAGCTAAAAGCAAGGATGTGCAGTGTGCTGGCTGAAAGCCCAAGGGTGCCTGGGGGATCGTAAAATATAACCCCCAACTAGCCTTTTCCTGTTGTTACAGGGTGGAGGGATAAGGCTGTTCAACTGTAGAAGTTTTTATTGATGATAAACTTTAAACAAAAGGTAGTGGCTGTCTGTCGGGAAACATAAATGATAAACAGATCTTAGCATTATGTGCTTTGGCACATAATGATTCATTATTATGAATCATTACTAGCCTGTCTGTAGGGAACTTTGAACTTGAGCAATGTCAGTATTTTATTTTCACGTGGCTGAGAAGAGGTGGCCAGAGCAATCCCTCTTCAGTGCTGTTGTGCTCCAAGCAGTATTTGCTTAGGGAGTTGCTGTTGTCCAAATCTGCTTTCCGCTCATGGCAATGGAAAGTAGCTAATTTGTTGGCCTCGCTGGTATTTTTGTTCTGGTTTGAGCAGGCACGAGGTCAGAGAAGGTTATTTCCCGATACAAATGAACCTGTCGTAATCTCTCATGGCAACTGTCATATTCACCCTTGAGCAAGAGGAAGCTCATCCTGCAATGCGCTGCGCCTGGAGGGATCCAGGGATGGGGAAACTGATCTTGTTTTGAAGACTGGGAGCTAGAGGGGGCAAAACAGAGTTGCAAGTTCACAGTAAATACAACAGCAAGTATAAACATGGGAAGAGGGAAAGGTGTTTCCTACATAACACAAGAGAATAAATTTAAACTTCGAAATGAGAGGAGGGTTTTTAACTGTCGTAGAAGTGAGGTTCTAGAGAGCGTTTTGATGGGACTACAGTGGCAAACAATCTTTTTTGTTTTAAGATGACTCGTGACAAACTTACATGTGGGGGTTTATGATCTAATGCTATCTACAATAGCATTTAATTTTCTTATTATTGTCTCTCTCTGCAGCTGTTTCCAACTTAGATGAAGAGAGTAGATGGACCGTGCACTACACTGCTCCATGGCACCAGCAGGAAAATGTGTTCCTGCCCTCCTCAAGACCACCTTGTGTGGAGGACCTGCACCGACAAGCCAAGCTGAACCTCAAGTCAGTACTGAGAGGTAAGATGCTGCTGCTGACACTGATGTGTGCTAAAGGAACAGTAGTTTTTGCCACAGTCTCTGCAAAGGTATCCAAATTGCAGGCTTTGGAAGAAACTTGTTTATTCTTCTGCCTGCAGCACATTGGGAACATTGAGAAGGGTTTACCCACTCAAATGTAGAGATGGGGGAAAATGCTTTTGCTATCAGGAGACAAGGAAATGGCAGAGCACTCTAGAATGGAAAAGGGGAAAGCCTGGTGTCTTTTGGCTATTTCCATTTAGCCTTTTAAGTGTTTCTAAAATGGTACCTTCAATTTCAGTAAGTCCTGAGTTACTCCATTTATACTTTAGTGTAAGAACCACATAGGAGGTGTTTCATTTGATGATTTCTTTTGTTGTTTTACACTGTCATTTTCAGGGATGTGGCAGTTTGTGAGAAGTCGGAAAAGGCATTGAGGGCAGACAAGGGAAAATGGGAACAGGACTATTCCAGTAGTGAAAGTGCTTTTTTGCAGAAGGATGCAGTGGTGTTTTTTTTTTATTTTAAGGACCAATTTTTACCCTTAATACCTTCATTGGGGGTCTATTCCTGCCATCTGGCGTGGGAGGTGTTGGGTTGTGTTGGTGCAGCCACGAGGACGGAGGCAGGCAGCCAGCAGAGAGTGCTGCAGAACATCTGTCCTGGGGCCAGAAGTGAAGTTTACAATTACAGCTTAATGTCCATGTTCTGGAAATGGTTAACCTAGATTTTTCTTTACATTAGCTATTTAACAAAGGGGGTTACGACTCACTTCAAGTCCCTTTTTGTTTCAGCAGGAACTGCAGGTACTTGATACCTTGCAGACCTAACCTGATTAAAAAGAACGCTGTAATTTTTGTTTAACGTGACATTTCTGCTTTTTAAACATGCAGAAAGCTTCATTTTCTATGTCTGAATAGAGAAGTGTTTGGCTGCCGTGTTTTATTTCTCTTCCCGTTTCTCTAGTTAATTGATTTTCACCATCTCTTACTAGGTGCCTTTTGTTATCATTTAATAGGGGAGTCTTGACAGCCAGTGTTATTAGCTCACACATGGCTCAGCAGATAGCCTGGGTGTCCTCTATACTTATTATTGGATTAATGCATTTGTGCAGCCTTTTAGCCTTGAAATGTTTACTGTTCCCTTGCAGGCACACTTACCAGTTCTTCACAAAATAAAAATATTTGCCTGCTTTAGATTAAAAAGAATACTGTTTGTGGTTAGCTTTTCATAAACTTTAACTACTCATTCTTGTATTTTTCTGTTCTCTGTTTGGGACTATTATCAAAGAAAACTTCACAGGCTAAAATGCTGCTCTGATTTTCTTGTGTTTTGTCAGAAGCGTATCTACTGCAGTTAGTTTCATCTTCTATGTCCATAAATTTATATCTAATATATTTGTGTGAAATTAACTAATATATGCTGCTTCCCCCAGCTTACACATCTGAAGTTATTTTGGTCTGCTGGGAATTTTCTCTAGAGCTGCTTCTCTTCTCAAAACAAAAGCTATTCAGTACTACTGCAACTTACCAGTTAGCCATTTGTGTTAAACTGGCTTGTGCACATGACGTGGGGCTCCTTTGTAATGAAGTGAATTTCAGTTTCATGCTTTTGGGGTAGTAACTGAGAGAGAGAGAGAAGAAACTGTGATGCTTTCACCAGACCCCAGGCTGCTGACATAGTCAACAAAACTGTACTGTTTGTTTCTTTATTTTACCTCAAACTCTTTCTCTAGGCTGTGTTTATTCCCTAAGAGCAGTTTTAAAATAATGCCTTTCTGTGGCCTGTAGCTGTCCTGAGTAGCTACAGCATGAATTTAACACCATTTTCAGTAATTTCCTTCTTGCCTGTAGGGGTTCTGAGTAGTAAGAGAGGCATTGACTAAAGTTTTATCAGTTTTACCCTGCTGCTGCTTCAGCCATCACCGTGAAATCAGGAAGATGATGGTGCTTCTGATCACATTTGGCAGATTGGGTTAAACGTTGTGTAGCGAGAGCTGAGTTTCATTCATTGTAAAAGTGCTGTTGACATTGTGACGTGATTGTGACAGTTGCTGAACTACTTTTCCACCTGCTGCTTTCGAAAAGATTTTTCCAAAACTTCTTAATGGATGGGGAGCAAACTGCCTAGTGCTACGTGATTATAGCATGGAAGACCTTGAGGAAAAGTACCCTCATGAGAAGCACCAATGGGCCACATTTCTTGGCCTCATGATGAAGCTTGCATTTTGACATCTTTTTGCTGTTTCAGATGCGTTGGTTGAGGTGAAGCATGGGGCAGTAGAACAGGTTTATGTGACCTACTGTGCTGCCAGGGTGGTGGGGGGTGCACGCTGCTGGGTGACAAGGTGCACCACACTGCATGGTGATGAACCCCCATGTCCTCCAGAAAGCATTTGCACAAACTGGAAAGGAGTAGAACAAAAGCAAAATTATTTTTTTTTGGTGGTAGGTCAGAAATAAAGTAGTGGGCATGCACGCAGCAGAGAAATATTTAGGTTTGATAAGAGGGAAAGCTTCCTTGCAGTAAGGATACTGAAGCACTTAAATAAATTTTTGGGGCTGTGAAATCATTGGAGGTTTTTAAGAACAGGTGAGAGAAACACCACTCAGAAATCATTTGTGTGTATTTGATCCTACCTTTGGAGGAGATAGTGAAGGAAGAGATAACCTCTGGTGGTCCCATCTAACCTGATAATGTGGACCTGAGGGCTAAACTGGTAGCTATAGTTCAGACCATTAAAAGACACCTGTCTGAAAGTTCTCCAGTCCTGTTCTTGTTCAGTTTATGAGATCTGAAGCTGCTAGTACATATCAAATTGATGACAGACTATTAATTTGTTATTGCATTCGTTGCTGCCCCAGTGAATGAGAAAAGTAAGTATAAAACTTAGGTTACAACAATTCACCCACAGCACAACAGTCATTTAAACCACCTGTAAAGAGTGTATAAAATCATTCAAAATAATTCAAGAAAGGTGTTCCTTTCCATCAAGGTGTTTTCATCCATCTGATACTAACTAGATAAAATTCTGACTACCTTTTAAGATAGTGCAAGGTCAAACCTATTTATTCTGGTACAATTTTAACAGCTCAGCAGATTTTTGACAGCATGAGTCTAGCTAAAAAACCTAGGAAGTAGATGGGAAGCTGTCTGTTGTCTAGAATAAATGTTCAACCACCACTTAAGGAGCAGAAAAGCTATTGTTGCTGCTTATGCTTAAATTGGTTTAAGAATAAAAAGTTAGGGATAGAGATACTAAAATGTATGATACCTAACCTGTCTTAAGATAAATCAAGTACTCTGCCTGGTGATCTCTGCCTGCTCTGCATACCTTTGCAAGAAGCAGTGCTGTGTTTGGAGGAGGAGATTTTTCCTTATTTTTTTGTGCAGTTGATTATTTTACTTTGTTTATTATGTATTGAAATGTCCACTGGTTATCACACTGTAGAAATGGATGCAGCATGTGACAGTAGATGTTGCATGGGGAGATGTTTTAGATTTTTGTACCTATGAACTAGACCTTTATCCTTTTGAAATCAAGGGCAAATGCTGTGCTTTTCCTTTACGAATCTACTTTCAAGCATAAATGGTAAGATCTTGCATTCAAATTTGTTCATAATGGAGGTAAAGCTATTTATCCTTCTTTAGGCATGCAGGTGCTCAGATGCCACCTGAAGTTTTAAAAAACAGTATTTCCTAGTAATCTGAATTAGAAAATAAAGCACTTGGCAACTGGAAAGTTTGTGATGCACAGTGTATCTGTTCTCGAGAACTGAAGTGGCTTTATGTAACTTATATTAAAATCTAAAGTTGTCATTGACTGAAATCAGTGGCTTGAACATGTTTAAGTTTTAACTGAAAACTCATTTGGCTTCATCTGGTGGCTAGAGCAGAAGAGCAAATTCAGTTGCACTTCGTAATCATGGTACCATCGCAATAGGATTTAAAGTTTTACAAAATGATGGAGTTCTTTGGGCTGGTAGATCTCATTATGATAAACGTTTTGTTTGTACTGCGTAGAACACATTCTCCCTTTCTCTGGGGAAGCAGCCAGGACCTTCCTGGTGGAGCAGGTGGGGTGACATGTTGGATGTCAAACATGTACCAGCCAAGGCACCTGTTTCCCTGCCCTTGGGGCTCTGAGCTGCTCTAACTGGCCGGGTCTTAAGTGGCCCCTTCCTCATGTTTTCATGGTCACCTTGTTTTCCAGCGTACAAATGCTCAGATGGAAACAAAATGGTATTGACCCTTGAGGAGTCTTGTGTGACTCTGTGCTCTATGTCAGTGTTTCTTCCTAGGGAGTTGTGAAAATGGGAGGTGGAGAAGACAGGTGGGGAGGAAGAGCTGAGGCTCTGCATGGGGTCAGGATCCCCCAGTCAGTTGTACTGCCTTGCACTGGGTGCTCTGCTCCAAGGCTGAAGGAGTGGCCACATGAGATTAACAAGTCAAGCAATGTCTACTGAGTGGCTGGGTCTGCTGTGGACAGTAGCAGAGCTATGAGTTTAATGTTGTTCAGAGTGGCACTAGTTAACTTTTTTTAAGGCACACCATTATCTGTACTGAAGGGGCAAGTGCCACATACTGCAGTGTTTCTTACAGCTTTTTTGGTCCGTGAGCCCAAGAGGTTGAGCAGGTATTCAAACAGAGTCAAGAGGGTAGCACCATAAAACAGCCCCTGTCCCTGACACAGGTCTGGCTTGTTGCTCTGCAACATGGTTGTGTTTGCAGGACCATCATCTGAAGGGGTTCCTATAGTATAGTGATCTTTATCCAGGAGATACAACATCACAGATACAACAGCAGTGGTATATAGCAATGATGCAAATATTTGGATAAGAAAAGTAAATTGAGATTAATCCTCATATTGCTAACTGTACTGTAATCTAAAAATGACAAGGAAGAAGGCATGAAGAATGAAGATAGGGAGGAGACACAGGACCGCTATAGTGTTGCTCTGCTTAACTGCTTGGAGCGAGTCCTAAGTGTGCCTGTCTTCATTCTGGCCGGGTTTGCAGTGTCAGCAGTGTGTTCACAGGTGTTGGTCCAGTGTCTTAACAGGAAAGCCTAAAGTAGCCTGGAATGCACTGGCCTCAGATAATCGCGCAAACTATGAAGAAGTGAAGGAACAGGTAAAATTTTCCTATCGTATCTGAAGTCTCCTTTGCTGTTGCCTTTTTTGAACTCTCCTATATTCTCCCTCAAATGTGGATGTAAGTTGGAGTGATGGGAGGCAGAGAAGGGCATACATAGCCTCATTTCCAAGGGCCAGTTATCTTCCAGTTCCTGCAATTAGCAGTGTAGAGCACTTTTGATTTTAAAAAGAAAAAAAAAAAAGGAGGAGAAGGATGAGCCCCACTGTTTCGTGTTGTCATTCGTCCATGAGCTGGCAGACAACGGGCATAAAGGGAAGGGACAAAATAACTGCGTTGAAGTGCTGGCACAGCCAGACCGAAATGCTATCGGGCTCTCAGGAGACAGCCAGCTCCTGAAGGGCCCCGTGGGTGCTCTGCTCCCTCTGCGCAGTTCCGGTTGCAGGTGAGGGGCGATGTCGTGTGGCACGCTGCTGGTTGCTGCCCGGGCTGGCTGTCCTTTCCAGCGGGTAGCAAGGTCTCAGAGACATACTGAGGAAGGTGTACCTGTAAATAGTGGGAACAGTCTGTGTGCTGACTTTGATGCTCCTTTTTAGACTGTAGCTGCGGAGACTTCCTGCACAACCGCCTGTACTTTGTGCCTCTTTTCCCCCAGGGTAATTGTGTTGATTCAAGCTATGTACATAATGTAAGGCTCGTTGTTCCGATGTCTGCGATGATTCATTTATTATCTCATCTTCAGAAGAGCTGGATTTGGCTGACTATAGCTTCTGTTTAGCTTTGTTGGCCAAATTCAAGGAATGTATTTAAGCAGCAGTGATTGAAACACTTGATTTGTTTTCCAGAAGACATCTGGTTAGCATTGTCAAATAAAACCGGATTTAAGTAGTTACTCATAAAGCCTCTATTATGTCTTGCTGCAAGACCCTCCAGACAGGTATGTGTTTAGCCTTTGTTTCCTCAGTGCATCTGCCAGATCACTGTTCAGATGAGCAATATTAGGGTCAGCCCTACTAGTCGATAATCCTGCTGAGAAGATTATGGACTTAAAATAATCTTATGTTTCATTAAAGAGCTGCAAAATAGGGGGGGAACCACTTCATATTAACAATAGGCCTGGTTCAGGTTCAGAGAGATGGCAAGATGGGAGCTTTCAACCAACTGGAAAGCTTAATGAAGTATAAGACCATTAAAGGCTAGGGCTAGACCATATGTTCTGGAAAGACCTTGGAGCTCTAAAATAAAAGAGGAAAAAAAAATCAACTTATTTCTCATTATTTTAGTTTCAATAGTCAAGTTAGAACCAGAGGTTCTACCCATGTATCCTGCTCTTTTGACTGTTCTTGAATTAATTCATAGTACATCTGTTGATGGTTTTGGCCAAGTTCCATACTCATCCGCCCTTTCTAATAAGGAATTTTTATAAGCGAGTATTCAAATGAAACTAAGTAGAATTTGACCAGAAGTCTACACTGCACGTGTTTGAAAGCTGCTCTTGTACTGAAAAATTGAGCTACTTGGAAGCATTTGGGTTCCCTATTTTTAGGTTGAGTTTTATAGTGCAGTGCTGAGTGTAAAAACATACAGGGTGGTTATATATAGATTGACTGCATGCTATACTTGATAAGTGAAAGCAATTCCAGTGAAAGGGTTAAAAGAAGATGAAAATTTGTTTCAAAATAATACTAATGATACCATTTTTTCTTAAACCAGATGAATGTGTTTTCTTAATGCTTTATGATGCAAGTCAGAATCAGTAGGAAGATTTAGCTGAAAGATTATCAAACCTCACCCCATTTCAGATCTGTGCCTTCAGTGGAGAGAAGAAATTTGAACTGTTACTGTCTGTGGTGTAGCTGTTTCAGTGCTAGGTAAAGCAACTTCCATCACAAGGAGTATCAGACTTTCAGGTGTTTCCCTTTTTGCTTTTCTTCACCTCTCTTAGATTGGGGAGTTACAATATACATGCTTGTTGACAGCATCTTAGATACCTTTAAGTTTAACTTTAAGTGTCCTAGGAGAAAAAACAATTAAAACTCCTGTCATATTTTTGTATTAGCTGTGTTCAGTTGTCTAAGAAACAACAAATATCCATAAAAATGCTAGAGAAAAAGTGGAGAGAATTATTTTAATGCCAGCATCAAACATGCAAAAGGCAGCAAATAAACTGTTAAACTTGTCACCAGTAAATGTAGTCATATAACACACTTGCAGAAATTTAAATTAACTCAAGACAAACAGTGATAATTATTTTGAGCACTCCCCAGTGACAGCTTGTTAACAAATATAATTTGTAATGGCTGTTGCATTTTGGTGCTATTAGGTTTTCTGTATGGCTAAATCATGCAGATTACCTGGAGAATCAAGGATGGGATTAAATGTACTTGTTTTTTAAAAGCTTCAAGAAAAGAAAAGAAAGAAAGGAATGATGAACATGTTTGCATTGACTTAACTCTGTTAAAGGTATTTTCACATTGCAGAGTTTCTTTCATTTTGGATCCTTCTTAAAGACTTGCATCTGATTTGGACCCTTGAAAATAAGTCTAACTGAATACTTGCTCTACTTGAATGTTCCACTTTCATGCCCCATCCTTGTGCTACTACAAGCATCCGTATGGCCGAGCCCTGAAGCAGCTTGGAGAAGCTGGTCTGGAAGGGTTTCCAGCCTGGTGCATTTCCCAGCCTGGCTGGGCGTCCAGTAACCACATCAGGACGCCCTTCCCAACAAGACAGCGAGCACTTGAGTGTTGGAAGGAGTAGACCTAACATAAATGCATTTGGTCGCTTTCAGTAAGGTTTCCGTGAAGTATCCATTCCACAGACTTCTCCATCGCAGAGTCCACCAACCCTCTTGTAGGGTTACCTTCATCCTGTGGAGCCCAAGACATCTTCGTTTCTGGGAAACTCCTCACAGTATCTGTCCTTAAAAGCTACCTGTGTGGCTGGGCTTGGCTGCTTACTCAAGAAAGGGAGTACACATAACATCTTTAAAAAGTCTGATAGACCTTTCTTGGTACTCATCAGACAAGAAGGCCTTGGCAGTAAACAATTAAGTTTTGCCGGTGGGTTAAAAACTTGCCACTTCATATGGCACTTCTTTGTGGAAGAAGTGTCTTGGCTACCGGTTGTTCTCTGTCTCCAGGCTTGTCTTGTCTTTTTCGATACATACTGATAAAAATAAAGATCTAGAAATAACGATATAAGATTGCATTTTGGGGGGGGAAGGGAGGGGAATAACAGGGAAGGCAGCTGGATTGGCAAAGGCTGGTATTAGCCAAAGCATCTAGATCGAGCTGTTGAGCAGAAGTTTTTTCAGCTGGGCTGCCACAGCACTACATCTGTTGAAATTCCTTACCCATTAAACTGGGAGTCTGACCAAAACAGTGCACTGGATATATCACAGCTGAAGTTCACGAACTTGCTTTGCAGTCAGCATTGGTTACAGTTGGGTTGTTACACAAGTGCATCATTGCTGTGGCTTTACAACATATTTTAAAGCTTTGATTTAGAAGCACTCTCTGTGATAGTCAAGTTCTGCAGATGATATGCGGATTTATACATTTAAGGGAAGTGGGATTTGATCCAAGCGGAATGAATTTTTGGGAGGAATATAAAGCGGTAGCGGCAAGCTGTCTGCCTCATATTTAGATCCAGGGACAAAAATAGATGCTACATTGGACTTAAATTGAGCTGCTTTTTTAAAGTCATGTTTAGTATGAGATATTTGTTGAAAATGAGATTGCCTTTGTACAGCTCTGCTTTTATACATCCTGTTTCATCCACATGAAGAGAGCTGTGCACTTTTATCCCCAGTTTACAAATGAGGGGCTCATAAAGAGGCACAGAGCGAAAGGCAGTAATTTTAGTTAGCTTTACTAACCGAAGAGACCTTTGAACTAGGATGTCTGTTTTAATTATGGTCCCAGGCATAATCATTCTCAACAAGCTCTTTGTCTTGAAAAGTTACCTCCCTGAAATTCCCCAGTTAACTGCGTACTCCAGAGTTACCCTGGTCTTACCCACGTCTTACTGTGGCCCTGCAAGCAGGCAGAGAGGCAGCTGTGCCCGTTGAAGAGGTCCCAGTTGGGTAGACGTGCTCAGAGCATGACTCGGTACGCACCAATATGACCGGTCCCAAACAAAGCATAACTCTTGCTGTTACGTTTCAGGTGGCAGCCTTTTTGCCTGGTGTTCAGAGCACACCGTAAGGAAGTTGGGAGATTTAGCCAGTGCTCACCTCATCCTTAAGGAGTTTAAATTTGCATCTATGTGAAAAATACTTCAACTTCAGCACTGTTGGATGAAAAGCACATCATCCTCATAAGTAAAGATGTGAAATCCCTGTTAAGTTCTGCTGCCCCTCATGAGAGGGGTGCCTGCAGCATTGGGCCCAGCGTTAGTCATTACTGGTGCAGCAAGGACCAGTGAAGGCATCTCAGGTTCTTCCATAGCTGGCTTTATCCTCAGGTGCCTCGCTATGTACTTGCGTGCTGCAGGCAGACTGTAGGTACCCACTTGGGCTCTGAATTTAGGAGGCACATACATGAAATTTAGATTGTGTCTGTCTGTAGATGTAAGTTTTTGGCTGGATCTAACCCAAAGTGATGTGCTCAGATGCAGCAAGGCCAGGTCAGGATCCAGGTCTTCTGACACACATGCCTGTCTTGTCACAAGCCCAGGAGGTCTTAGTTGTCTGGAAAAACAGATTCAAAGCATGCCTGCAGTAAATTAAAATGATATGCAGCTGTTTAATCAGCTTTGAAGCAGAAGGTTTTTTTAAAACAAAAAGCAGTGATATAGTACGTATTTTGATTATTAAAGTGCAGGGTGACCTGTAAAGTAATGGGTCATTGTTAAAAGTTTGCTTTTACAAGACAAATGTATATTGTACTACAGTCTGTCTGGTTTTAGGTGAAATTTTTAAAAGCTACTTATAAGGCAGTGTTTGTTGTTGTGACTTAGGGAGGAACATGGTTTGTGGGTATCTACAGAAGAAGAGGTTGGCTGCAATGTTTGAAGACTTAAAAAAAAAAAAAAAGATTTGTGACCTCAGGGAGCAGAGTGGTTCTCCAGTGATATGTGCAGTGAATGGATAAATGTGTTTTAATATACTAGTCAGCAGATTTATTTCTGTAGTTGACAGTTTGGCTGACTCTTGCAGTTAATAGCCTCTCTCTAGTACAAAAAGAAAAAAAAAAAAATCCCACTCTAGAAAATACAAGTTACAACATGAAGGGCTCTGCCAAGAAGTCACCCTGACTTTAGCTGAGATAATTTTTCAGGCGTGCAGATGCAGCTGTCAGCTCGTCGCTGGTCCCTTCTCGCTGACAAGGAGACAACAGGGGATGGCGCGCAGGCAGCCCGAGCGTCTGCTGGTCTGTCCCCTCCCCGCCGGGCAGTTTCTGTTCCAGCAGCTTTGGGCAGCTCTGCTCCTCTGGGAAACCGCCCCGTGTCCTCGTCAGGTTTTAACAATTGGTCTCAAGTTCCAGGTGGTGGTTTTGGATATGAGGCAAATTCAGATGTTTCTGGGACATTATCTTTCTGTCTTTCCTTGCTTGACCCTTCTGGTGGGGTGGCTAGTTACGCCAAGCAAGTCGGAGCTATTTAGATGTCTGAATAACCGTGATGCTAAGTTTCTAAGTGTGTGCTTGTGAATATCGTGGTAGTTTAATTATTTTACCAGTGTCTCTACTGGTTACTAATAAATATTTAGAACCGCAGAAAAGGGCTTTTTATATATATACACACACATATATATTAAAACATATATATAATATAAATATATATAAAACTCTTTAATACATGCTTATGAGTGTGTCTGAATGTGTACGTGTGGATGTAGACGGCTACAGAGCTTAAGGCCTGATCCTGTGATGGTCACATGAGCAGTGTTTACTTATATGAGTAATCTCGTTAGGGCTAATTTAGTGAGCGGTGGCCGCGTGTTCAGGCCTGAGGCGTGAAGGGCTGACTGGTCCAGGGTGGTGGCAGAAAGCCGTGGCTCTGCCTTGGGGACATCCCAGGCTCCGGCTCTGCCTTGGGGACATCCCAGGCTCCGGCGGGCTGCAGCACCTGCAGCCTTTCTGCCTGCAGCCAGGTCAATACGGGCTGCCTCGAACTCGTCAGGCAAAAGAACAGTTTTATGAAGGAACCTGTGAAAAATGATAGTCTTGCATTGCTCCTTTTACAATTCAAAAAAAAATATGGAAAATTTCTGAAAACAGCCGTGAATCCATCTCCCTCTGACCAGTTCTGCCACTGGTAGGGCAATGCATTTTCCTTAATATAAACTTTCAAGATACTGCGACTAGTTTTAATGGTAGGAAGCTCGGCAGGCACAAAATGTTACCAAAATCTATTAAAGGAGAGGGAAGGAGCCAAAGCATCCCGTCCCCTCCCAGCAAACCCAGCCTTCCTTCTGTCGCAGGGCAGTGCGGTGTGTAGGTCTGACTAAGCAGACAAGGTAAATGTTAATCCTGGTTTTCCATGGTAAAAGCATGTCAAATGAATTACTGAGGTATCAGTCCTGTGTCTTCTGTTCACTCCAGTGATTTGTGGCTCAAATTATCATGTAAGAATACAGTTTCAGGTTGTTGGAAAAGCAGTAAATTGCCTCTGCGTGCGAGATTTGTTACTGCGTGTTACCAGCTCAGGGTCAAATGCAATTTCCATGCGAGTTCCTCGCATAAAATGGAGAGGAGATGTGGGCTGAGAGGCCTTGGAGGTATTTTCATACGCTTGGCCTGACTGCGTGTCACAGGGGCCATAAGGTTTTACAGGGAGAGGTCAAGTTATTCACAGCAGTGCTGAAAATTCAGTGCCTGTGGCTCAGAGCTCTGGTGCAGATCCGCGCTCGGCTCGGTAGAGCCCTCGCTCTCAGCGTGGTGCTGCTGGTACCCGCGCGCTCCCCCGCTTATTCGCGGGAGGGAGGAGAGCAGAGCAGGTGATGCGCTCGCCTGCTGTCGGGGAGAAGCACGTCCCCAGCACGCTTCTGCCTGATGCCGGGATTTAGCAAACCCTGCCGCAGTGTAATCCCGAGCAGACGTACGAGTGGTTGGGTATACGGCAGCGACTCGAACATAATGGTATTGGGCACTGACAGCTTTAGTGCGTTTTTCTCCCTCGTGCATCTCCTGAACATCACATCTACCCCATTCTAATAACTGTGGAAGTGATGAAGGGGCCTTTAAAAGGGTTTTTGACCACATTTCACACACAATTTCTTCATGCTTAACTAAAGCCACCCTGTGAACAGCAAAATTCAACTTCAGGCAAAATTTCCTTCACTAGGAAGGGTTTAACTTGTACCACATAAGTGGGGTTAAATTACATTATAATACAATCTGACTACAGTAATTTTTAAGCAACATTTATAATACAGAGGAGATTTTGAAATTTAATGTATCACTAGTATAGAGGGAGAAGGACAAGAACCAATCTGTGGTTTTACCTAGCCAGAAAAGCACTTGCAGGGCAGCAGCAGATGACGAGCAGCACCCCTGCGCGCTCAGCCCCAGAAGCAGTCGTGGGATGCAGAGGAGGTAGTTCAGCCTCCGTGCCGTGGTACCACCCAGTGCAGCCACCGATCGCCATTGCCAAGGCAGTGGCTCTTTCCTGGTCCTCCTGGGCAAATGGCCTGTCTTGGTGTAAACAAAACCGGTTCATCTGGAGCACAGAAATACTGTTATGCAGTTCAGGTCAGATACGTGCAAGATTATGACTTTGAGCTTGCTCTACATGTGCTGCAGAGTTGAAGTAGCAGGCGCATCCTCAGGAACGAGTGTTTGTGTCCTGCCTGATGCGCTCTCCTGGGGTTTGCCCTGGCAGTTCTTCGGCAGAAATCTGGAAAGGCTGTGCATGGTTTTGTATATTGGATAATGTGGGTAATGGCAGCCCTGTCGCTGGGTGCAACCAGGAGTATGTATGTCCCTGGCTCAGCCTGCACTAACGTATTGTCACATTCTTAAAACTGAAGATTTTTAATAACTGGAACTGGCTGTATCCTTCTGTTACCTAGTCAGCTTCAGTGCAGACAGCTCTGAAATAACATGCATAACTGTAAGAACTTTTTCACTTAACTCTGTGTATAGTGTTCGTCTCTGTTTGGGGTTGTGCGGATAGGACAAGGTATTGCTCCTCTGGGAAAAAGGGAGTATGCCTGGAGTCTTCTCTAGAGTGAGTATTTCTAGCTGCTTCATCAGTATTTTTTTACATAAATAAAAACCTTTTATCTGAAAAATACAAACCTGATTGCTTACAGAAGACCATGTGCACCTTTAATAATAGTGATGAGATGGGGGGGATGCCTCCAGCTGGAACAGTTTTTAAACAGAAGGTGCCACCCTTGATCTGGCAGCGACAGTAGCTTCAGTCAGATGCAATGATTGACCTTGTGTTGCACTTCTGGGCTGTTGCAATGTGAAGTAGAAGACACCTGCCTAAAACCTCTGCTGAGGTTCGTCGGCCTCTGGTGCCATCGACGGTGTGTGTTTCCTGCTGTGCTGTGAAGTATACGGTGACAGTATTAAATAGAAAAGCTGTTCTTGGGGACAAATCATCTTTTTGTTGGTGTGGTTCACCTCGCAGTTTGTAGCAATTCTCTTGACTTCTTCAGCAATGCCACTGCAATAGCTTCTGGTGTTACATGGATCTTGTCTTGTGGAAAAATGGAGGTTTCAAGCTTGATAAACTGCCAGATTTTTATTGTCAGTCCACCGAACTTGTGGTGGACTTGAGACTTTCAGTGTTAACTTCCTTAAGTTTTTGGAGCTCTTCTGCACTTCATGAAGTGCACTATTCATCATCTTCATCTCCTTGGAAGGTCAAGCAATTAATATCAGAGGGTACACCTATCACGCTCCATAAGAGGCTGTTGCCCTTGGGGTGTGCTGTGATGCCTGATGTTGGAGAGTCACAGAAGTGGCCAGCCAGGACCCTGGGCCTTATCCCAACAACAGGAGGAGAAATAACAGCATTCTTACCTACCTTTTAGGTTGTCTTCATGTGTTGTTTGCGGTGATTAGCAACTGATCTGAAGGTAAAACTTGCAGTGCCCAAGTTGGCAGCTTGGCATGTTAACCCATGCTACAAGTTGATGCAAGTCCTTGGGCTTCAGCCCGCTCATCGCTGTTGATTTGTAGGTCAGACCAACAAACAGCCCATCAGGGTGCTCACATTTGTGAGCGTTATGTGCTGAATTTGCCTGGATGCAGTGCCAGATTTGGAAGGGCGGTGGAGGAATTTGTTTTACTGTGGTTGCTGGCAGTCATTTTTCACCCTCCCCGCCTCCTGAAGTGCAGCAGCTGTTTGCCAGATGTGTGCAGCATCGGCATGCTCACACGTGCAAAAGAGGTAAACGGGGTTACCGACCCTCTGTTCCTGAGATGTAGCAATTGATCTGGATCTCCAAACCCACCACACCGCCCCTGGTCCCTGAACTGAGAGAGAAGTGACAGGTTAATGTCATATTGCCCTTTTTGACCCCATACGGAAATACGTGATAGGTCAGGACGTACGCCTGGCTCTGATGGAAATGGCTGGTTGTCAAATTGTAAGCTTGCCTTCTTGATGTGCATGTGCAGGGGATCCCACGCAGATTAAATCCTCCTAGAGGTGTGGTTGCTCTAGGCTGGTTAACGAATCAGCGTGGAGTCCTCCAGACCTCGCTCTCAGAAGCATCTGAGTATAACAGAGGAGATGTATGCTGGCATTGCAAATTGTTACTCCACTTCATCATTTGCCAGGCAAAAGCCTCTATAAAATCTTGCCCTCAATATAAACATTGCATGTTTTCCATTTTAAGGGGTATTAAAGAGATCAAGATAGGGGGACAGGCGGTACAATCACAGAAAGTCTTTCTCCAGCAAGTGATGTTAAAAGCACTTTGTGTCGTGACAATGGCTGTGTACTGTGCAGAAATTTTAGTTCCTTAGACGGAAATGTACTAAATACTTAATTTTATTTTTGCTTTCCTCATCTTTCAACAGATTCAGATATCTGTCTCTGGAAATGTAAAGCTAACAGTTTGACTGGGCTGATGAGTTTGGTTGCCACATCTTGAACATTTAATTTTTCCTTATGCTCTGGCGTCTGTTATTCTTTAGCACAATCACACTGAATATCAATTAGGAGGTGGGAAGATGATTGTGGAAAACTTGGGTGTGGGGGGATGAGATGCTGACCGTTTTGGCCATTTTGAGTGGGGGTGTGTGTTTGCTCTGAATTCTCTCTGAACTTTGAAAACTCTTTAGTATTAAACTATGTGTGCTCCACAGCCACATGAGATTTTGAGATCCCCATGATTTGCATTCCTCTCTCCAAAATCACAATAAATGGTCTCTTCCACAGGCAGGAAGACAAGACAAGTGGTCAGTGCCAAAGTTATTTAGCAGATGGTGCATGAGTAGTGAGCAACATAATCATTTCAAGTGTAAGGCACATAATGGCTGTCTACCGGCCTGGCAAATGAGACCCCCGGTGTTACTCACATGCTTCCGTCTCCCATCCTGCAAGATGCTGCCATCTGTCAAGACACCAAGCCAGGCCTTACTTAAATAAATAAGTAAATCCATTTTCCCCTTCTTTCCAAAGCTCTTGCCATCTCTAGGTTGAATAAAAGCCATGTATATATACACTATACATGGGCATACCTATATAGCACGTGTGAGGGAGGGGAAAAGATAGATAGAATATAAGAAATGCACCTTTGGTTTCTGTTACCTGGGACAGACAATGCTAATGCATGGTAAACAGTTTTGGGAAAATACTGTGTACTTTTGTAAGTGCGCTGTACACTAAGTGCAAACAGTAATGGCTCTTGTCATGAATTAATCTCCTGCTTCTCTCTCTTTTGGCAGAGTGTGACAAGCTGCGGCGGGATGGGTACCGGAGCTCGCAGTATTACTCTCAGGGTCCCACCTTCTCCTCGTCCTCCAGTGCAATCTGTGGAAGTTACCAGGATGACTATGAAGAAATTGAACAAAAGGTAATGGTGGGGGGCAAAGTGCTGGAAAGAATACATGCCTGGTGCAGTTTAATTGCCTGCTATAACATTGTTCAAATAAGGTGGGATTTTTAGAAGATTGTAAAGATGCATATTCCTTTCAATTACAATGAGATTAGGTCATCTGACTTCCACAGTCTCTTAAAAATCCCAGTTCTACTTTTGCATTTATAAAAGTTCCCACTGGCACAGTAAAGGTGTTGAAAGCCAGAAGGAATTTGGTAATGTTCTGGAGGGAAGACCCCAGCAAGGTAGCTGTCTGGGATCTGCCAAGTGTTCACATTCAAGCAGCAGGAAGAGCTATTAGCCAGCCATCAGTGAACTCCCATTGAAACAGCTACAGGTTCAGGCTTTGAGTTGGTAATATGGGCAGTTACCCAGCTTTGTCTCCTGCATCACAACTGTTTGCGTAAAGGCATCCAGAAGAATGAAGGATTGCCCACTAAGTTGGGTTTCCCAGCTTGCTTTCAGTTTGCTTCATGGTTTTCATCTTTATATGCCCACATCTCAACTCTGTGTAGGCTTAGCTTAGAATCTAGAAATGAATTAAACAGAGAAAGAGAAGGGACAGTTGAGCAAAAATCCTGAGAAAGTTGTCAAAACACATTGTTATATATACATCAATTTATATTTGCTTCAATTACAGAACTAGTAGGGTTGCATTAGCGTTCTAAAGAAGAAAAGAAATTTTCCCTCTCTGTCATTACCTTACCCTGTTGTGCCTGTGGGCTCTGAAAGAGAGGCTAACTTTGGTGCGGTGGGAAAGGACATTACTGCCGGGGTGGACAGCAAGATGCACTGAAGCCTGGCTGTCCAAAGCTGAAATGCTGGAGCTCCTGGGATTTTCAAGATAGATAATTCTAGAACACTTTGCCACAAGCTGTTGCTCAGAGAGTGGGAGGATATCCTTAATTGTAACACAGTTTAATTTCTTTGAATCATTACTAAACCATATGTGCCTCTGTAGCATGGACCAAATAACTCTGTCTATACAAAGTGTGCAAATCCTGAGAACTTGCTTTAAAGGGTGCAATGTTTTCAATTCTATCCTCCATGGTTTTCCATCACTTAATAAAAGGTGTCATGGAATATGTACAGTCTCTCATCCAGGTGGTGATACCATTATATCTGCGTATTGGCAGGGAATGTTAGAGCATCTTGTTTAGCTGTGTGTGGTATGTACTGGCAGCGAGCAGAGAATGTAAAGCACATTCACACTGTGGAATGCATTATCATGATAATTTGCAAAACCTTGCTGAAATCAGTGGAGTTATGATTTCCACTGGGGAAAGTATTAACACATTGTTTATTGCTATTAATGTACTGCGTATATACGCATACATATATGTTATCAACTGGTCTTAGCCAATGCTGTGCAGCATATGTCCATCTGCACATGTCAAACTAATGTAACATTTAAAAAATATAAATACACTTTTCTTTAACAATTTGAATGAGAGCATATAAGCATGGGTGAGGCCTCTTAGAGACTAAGGGCTGTCATCCTTATCTTGGTTAAGGGTGTTTTGGAGTGTTAACATAATGCTTTACTAACAATTTCTGTGCATTCTGAAAAAAAGCATGCAACTAATTATGCTTCAAGGATAGGATAGCACTTCCATTTCAAATTGGACTAGTTTCCTTTAAATATTTTTAGCCGAAAGGATGATTCAGAGCTGTGGAGAAAGATAGTTGCCAAATTGACAGTCTGGGATGTTACTGATTATCTCAGAACCTTAACCTTAACCCTGCCGCTCTTGTTTGCAGCTCAGAAAGACATTAATTCCTTGTAAACTGTAGCATGATTCTCCCTTTATATTGTACAGCTCAGCGTTTTGCGGAGTCCTTTGACCAGTATCTTTGTTTAATTGGCTTTTTTTTTGTAATGGCCTAAAATTCTACTCTCTTTTTAAATGAATGCTTTCCACAACAGATCTCTGAACTTGAATTATAATCCCACTGGTAAAGTGCCAAGTAATTCTAATAAGTCTTATGCCTTGAGCGAGTTGTATTTCAGCTGTCAGAAGAGTTCTTCAGTAACAGTGTGGAACTGGGGTCACCAAAATCCCGTGATTCAAAATGTGAACTCCTTCCCACCTGATGAAAGCTTTGTAGCTTTGTTGTCTATTCAAAGCAAAAAAGCTAACATTTAAATTCCGTACATGCAGTACTTAATAGTTGAAATTTGAGAACAGCAGAGCAATGATGGATGAATAGCTATTTACTGTTTGGAAATTTGCTTCTAAATTGACATAATTGCCAACTTATGGAAAAACTGTTGTGCTGCATGGTGATTTCAAAAAGAAAACCATCTTTCCCTACTCTTTTTAATCTGCTTTTTAAAAAAAATACAGCCAGCTATTCTGCTTGTCTGTCTTTGCTGGAGGCATAATATGGGTAGGTGATACAAGAGAAGACCTCGTTCCACAAACACTCTCAGGTTTTGTGGAGGTGGGTGTCTGTCACCAGAGGGGTAATATTCATACCACAAAGCACGTGGTTCAGCGGGAGTCTTAGAAAATGTGTAAGATAAGCAGAACATTTGCTATTCCCAAGGAAAACTGCTAGGGATAAGCAGTTAGCCCAACTCAAAAACAAGCAAATACAATTAGAAAACACAGAAAGCTGAAGTCTATGGGTGGGAGTTGATACAGAATGAAGTTCTTGCAACTAGCCTTTTACTCTTAATGTTGATTCTTACAAGTTACATTAACAAGAGCACAGGCCAAGCTCCACTGCAGTACTGATCCTAATTGTGTTTGTTGGAGATTAAATTGGTTTATCTGGATTTTACATCTCCATACTGTGACCGGTGTCCTTCTTTCTCGTCTCTCACATACCACTTGTTGGTGACGCGTCCTTCAGTATTGCTCTGTTTTCCCAGTGTCAAAGAGATACTGAGATGTTGCTTTCAAATTCTGGTTCCTCTTATATTCTGAAATACATACAATGTGTATATTAAATGTATTTGTCTTCTGTGTGTTTTTTTCTCATTCTTTTTTCTTTCCCTTTTTATCACTCATTCTCTTTGTTTCTTTTTGTCTCACTCAACAGTCTAGTCTGTTAGACTGCATCTCTCAGTCTTGCATTAGCACCTGCTGTAACTTGGTTCCCTGGAGTAACAAGGTACTTTGCCCACGAGTGGGACCATCCAGCTGCCACATCTGCAGCTTGATGTTACTTGTAGTGTTTAGCATATACGCAATCTTATTCTGCTCCTAGCCTGCTTCTGTTTTCTGTTTTTTAAAAAAAAAATAAATTAAAAAAACTCAACTATTCAATGCCATGCTAGGTTTGTTTCCTTTATTTTTCCTCATTACTCCTTTTTGTCTGCAGTCCAGTAGCCTCTATTTACTTGGTTCATTGAAATTTTTAATTCCTTTTCGTCTATCAACGTTTGCCTCCTTTGAAAGCTCTCCTCCAATGACCATTGTGTTTTAATTAATTGACTGCATCATTGGTTTTTAGTTAACCAAGGAAAACCTTTACTAATTTGGAGTAATGTGTTTTTCTTAAATGATGAATTCGAGCTACAGAGAGTACTTGCTCCAGGCATGCAGTATATCATGTCTTTATTCCACCTGTGAAAATGTTTGTGTGCCAAAAACTCACGGTATGTTTCCCCAGGTCCCGTCATTAGCCTTATGAACTTTGCCTTGATACAGTCTGTTAAGCTTCGCATGCAAAAACGTTTATTTTGCTTATTCACGGGGAAAAAAAAGTATATTTTTGCCACTGTACTCAGCCAAACTGTTAAATGTCTCTTCAGTATCTGCAACAGACCGTTTAATACCTCACGTGAAAACAAATGTATTAACTGTATTGGCGTGAGGGGGTGTAATCCAAAATTTTGCTTGGTGTTAAGAGGTGCTAAAGCAGTTAGGCACTCCAGTTTGGAGGTGGGAACACCAGAGAGCGGTGAGGCATGGGCTCTGGCAGAACTGGAGATACTTGTAGGTGCTGGTGCCCTCAGCTGGCCTCCCGGCCGCTCTGCTGCAATTGCACGGGGCGGGGGCTCTTGCAATCAGCACGTGTATTTTATTGACTTCTTTTTTTTTTTTTTTTTTAATACTGCTCAATTTACTGAGTTGAAACTGCAGATCAAAGCATAAAATGGCAAAGCACAAGGAAGTGAGTGCAGAAACTCTGAACAAACTAAAGAGGGTAATTCTTCACTCACCACATACACTGCGCAATTGCTGCAGGAATTGTGGGTGCGGAAAGTTTACATGGGTTCAGAAAGCAACGGGGTAAATTCTTGAGGGGAGGAGGACTCCATCCAATGCTGGGAGAATATTCAGGGGAAGGTATCCACTGTATGCACCTTCTGATTTAATTTCACCTACATATCATTGATTGGCCGTTGTCATAAGGCAGATACTAGGCAGGCTTTTAGAGCTCCAAACTGATGCAGTCTGGCTCTTCTTATGTTTTTAATCCCATTGCAACAGAGGAGGAAGAAAGGAACGTTTCTGCAGTGCTGGTTAAGGTGATAACTTGCTTCATGGTCAGTAATTTCTTCCAACAAAAAAAATAAGGTCCCTTCCTTACTGAGACAGTGAAGGCTATAAAGTGAAGGATTTAGTAGAATAGCAAAGTTGGCTAGTGCAACTGAAGATCTGTGTTTAGAAGAGAATATTCTATGAAAACTGGAGGGGACTAGACTGGAGACCTGAAGGACACCAAATAGAGCCAGACACGGCTAGTTCAACTTAAGTGTAAATTCATAACGTGGCAGTGTTCCATAACACAGTGTGAAACCCCACGGGCTGAAGCGGTTACGTAAAGTGACATTCTCACTTCAGGCACATTCTAAAGTGACTGAGAAAGAGAAATTTAAATTTTTTGGGATTGAGGTTTTCTTCCCTGTTACTATTTGTCTTGATCCCTTTGCATTGGGTAAAGGGCACTGGAAGCCATCACACCTTGTAAAAGGCTGGAGAAGAAATAGGATGTTGGCAAATAGTAATAGCTGAATTGGTATGGCTCCTGTCCACAATGCTGATTTTTTGTTTTTCTCAATGTTGTTTTTTTCTGAGAAATTGTAATTTTAGAAGTGATTGCAGTAGACAGTGAGGTAAAAGACATGACTAGAAATCTGAAGTTCTTTGCTGAAAGGTAAAATTTGTATGGATTGAATTTTCTTCCTGGAGGTCCCATCTTCTTTCAAACAGCGTAGTATAAACCCCTGGAATATAAAAAGATTAAGAAAAACTGGGTATTTAGGTAGAGCGTGCTGCAAGGTACACAGCATATACTCACTTGTCATCTGGGACCTCTCAAATAGCGTGGATGCTCTGAGATAGTGAAACCCTTTTGTTGTGTCTCAGCGGCTGAGTAGGCTGGGGGACAACATGTCACCAAGGCAATGGCAAGGCTCTGGCTTACTGAGCCATATAGCTTGTCTATAGGGTATGTATAAGCCATTTATCTCCTGGATTCTCATTTCAACTCCCATTTGAAAGTTCACACTTTTTCCCCTCTAACACATGTTCGTGGAAACACTGCAAGGTCCAAGGCTGTTGCTTTTACACCTCATCACACCTTTCCCTCTTCCCTGATCCATTAAAAAGGACGAATCCCAACAAATTTGCCTGAGGAGATGAGTCTTAACATCCCATTGCACAGAAATTTGGCCATTTAAGTCTAGCGATAAACTTATTATGAATCAGAGGTGCTTTAAAAATGGGACAGGTGCTTTCTATTCTCTTATGAACGTCGTGTTTATGATCAGCTTTGCTAAGCAGATACATAATCTCTACTAGTACTGCCTAGTCCAGTTCTGTTTCTGATACAACAGGCCTTACTGGGGAAGACTTTCCTGTTACACAGCAGCAATTCACTACATCTTCCAGCAAGCTTCTGTGTTACAAGCTTGGGAATGTTTGCTAAAAATACGTAAATCCCTATTTTCTTCCTGATTATAGAGGTAGATAATTTCAATATGAAGAAAGCTGAAAGATGAGCTGCTGTTTTCCTCAATGTGCAATAAAACTGTGTACGGCTTTGTCATGCTCCTTAAAAGTCTCTTCACAACAGAAAACCGAGTAAATATACCACTATCGTTGTGAGTACTTTGGAAGAAAGAATATAAGTAGGGATTGTCATGGTTATCCAGGAACCACGGAGAGTGTACCTACAGGTGAAACGTGAACATTTCTTCCTACACTCAAACCCACCCGCAACTCTTTTACTGAATTATTTTGTAGAAGTACGCACGACGGTACTACGGCGGAAAACCTTTCTCACTGACACAGTGCTTTGACCTCAATGGCACGATTGGGTTTTCAATTGCTTTTCATTTGTTACATGCTCACTGGGCTGATTGATTTCTGTCTGTCTTCCTCCATTTGTCCCCAATTTTCTCAATTTTTAATTCTGCAAAATTTGTGATTGTTGCTCCACATTTTTCCAGGCAGCTAGGCTTCCCTTGTAGTAGGTGCTTCAGTTCTTCAATTTTTCTATCTGTTTATATACTGTAACAGAAAAGGGGTTCTGCCTGGTTGGGGTAATTTCCCTGAAGAGGAAGGGTGGCTTTGTAACCCATCTCTCCGCCACTTGACGTGTTGGAGCAGCCCCTGGTGACTGCGGTACGACGGCTGTATTATTACCCTGCAGCGCGGGCTGCGTGTGACACACACTGATGCTGACAGTAGCAGCCAAGCAATGTCCGAGGGTCGCTGGAGCTCATCCTCACCCCACACCGACGGCAAAAGCAGGCAGGAGGTGTCTCCCTTGGTGCCCTGATTCAGGTGGAGAAAAGCTCTTTGTAGGACAGGGAAGGCGATATTTCGTTGCCTCAGCCCCTGGTTGCTCCCTTTGAGTTGCGTGCACACGTGCCCGCCGCGACACCGGGCCAGGACCCCCCCGCCACGTTCCTCCTAAACCCTTTCTCTGTCTCTCAGCTGTCTTTGAACCTAACTGGGGGGAAGCATGGCCTGGAGGCGGCTTTCCCCTCTGCAGGGGCATGTCTCTCCCAAATTGCTCAAGTTAATGAAGGTTGTCATGAATTTGAGGGACTTGGGGTAAGAAGGTCCTTGTGTTTGTGTTTAAGTACATACCTATATATGTGCCCACACTGTATATATGTATAAAGTGTAGGTACACAAACTCATTAAAAAGATAAGCATTGCATTATATTTTCATAAAAATAGGTTTAGAGCCTTTTAAAAACAATGTAGGCCTGAAAAAATTGTGTCCTCGAAGAAGCTTGTGTTGAAAGAATTGCTGGGGTTTTCAGAGGGCTGAGCCCTTTCCTGCAGAGCAGCATCTATCCCACCTGCAGCTTCTCTAGTAAAGAAATGCAAGACTGACAGAATGGATTATTTCCTCAAATAAAAGCTCCCACATTTCAAAAGCATGGTTCCAAACTGCAGGATGAGATTAGTAATAATTTCATTGCCTGAATTTTTTTTTTTTTTTTATTATTACCTGAAGAGATTTTGCTTTTCTGTTCTTTAACTTTTTGCCTGGAAGTTGCTTTTTTTTTTTCTTTTCTTTTTTTTTATTAAATAAATTGCTGGGCCCCGCGCTAAAGCATGTAGACTCAAAAGCATAATAGAATAAATAAATGTTTATTTATTTGTAAACATTGGGAACTCCTCATGGCAACAGGAAGAAAATTAAAATCCGAAACGATAAACAGTGGTTGCAGCACAGTGTCTGGGCATGTCTTTTGTATAGCACTCGGCTTCAAGAGAAAACAGATCGCTTAGACTGAAAACTTGTAATAATAATAATAATTAAAAAAATCCATCTGTTCTAAATAGCTGTGATGTTTCTTTGCATGCCGGTGCAGAGCAGTGAGGGAGTAACTCCCAGGAGAGGCAGCGATCCAGTACTGACAACCCTATTTTGGGCCGTACCCTGCTCTGCAGAGGGAGAGGGGAATGAAGAGAAAGGGGAGAGGGCTGTAACTCTGGTCTGGGGGTAGAAGGGAGGTCCCAAAGCAAACGCGGCTGAAGCGGAGGAGTCGGGAGGTTGCAGAGAGGTCTCTGCCGGTGTTGGAGCCCCTACACAACTCCTCTCCATGGTTTTCTTCTCTTTGTTGTTTTGCCTGGGGGCAGGAGCAGAGGTTTGTTTTCCCTCCTGCTTCTGGGATCCCCTGGGGTGCCTTGCTGGCAGGAGCGGGGAGGGGGGGAGGCTGCCTCTCCCGAGTTTGCTTGGAGCTTGTGGCCACCTGCTAGAAGCCCCAGTGATGTCTTCTGCATGCCGTGAACCTGCCTGTCCTTGGGGTTTGCCCTGGACTAGTACTGTCCTATCAGTAAAAAGCTACATTATGGCTTTCTCTGCCATTACTGGCATGCAAAGGAGGACTCTATAATGAAAACAGATTTGCTCCCTGAAATCAAATGGCTTTTTCAGCTTATAACTTTGTCTGGTGGAAGGATTTGCACAAGCTGTTGCAACCTCTTTTTCTGGTGCAGAAAGATTTTTGTTTCATTGGTTGGTTGGGGTTTTTTAAGTGAAGCATCCATCATGGAGGTGAAATCTCTATTTTGATAATGATGTTTAAAATGACCATTCTATGGCTACTGATATTAACTGCTTCACCCCTGAAAAACGGGCAAAATGAACCCCTTGACTGTGGCAAGAGTTTCTCCAAAGCCAAAGCAAAGTTATTCTTGCTACCTCACTGATCCGTGGCTGATGATTTTGTAGAGTACATTGGCTGGTTCTTCTACTGAGCTCTCCCAAAAACCTGTCTCTTCGTAACAGGCTTCTTGCTGAGACCTTACGCACCCTTATAACCCGGTACAGCTGGAGCAAAGCAGCAGGAAGGGAGAGGGGTAGGGAAGGCAAACCGTGGTGCAGTGAGGGGTTAATCCCTCCAGGGACAATGTCAGTGAGTAAGATAATTACTCTGCTTTGCTCTACTCAGGACCACTCTTTCTCTCTCATTGGTATATATTCCTTAGCTTGATAAATCCAGGTGTTTTGTTGTGGGTTGGTTGGCTGTGTGTTACTTAAATCACTATTTATGTAGGTCAAAGAGTGATATTTGTGAGGGTGTATTTTGCTCCACGAGCAATCATGCTGACTGCAGCTGCAATGCCTTAGTGATACCATGGTCCTACCTTTTTTTTTTTGTAGTAAATTTATATTGTTGCATGTATTTCTGTTTCTAGTGTCCCGTCTCTTCCCCAGAGGAAGAAAAGCTTATTACCATCAGAAGGCCTAAAACTCCAGTTTCAAATGAGTTATCAGATATCAACACCCAAACCAACTGGACCAAGTCGCTCCCACTGCCAACGCCAGAAGAGAAAATGCGACAACAAGCACAGGCAGTCCAGACAGATGTGGTTCCTATTAATGTGACTGGTAGGCTTTTAATTTCAGTAATTGCATTACACTGATGAGGGAGGGAAGGGATAACAGGGGATCCATACAGTCAGATAGTATTTTGACACTCGTATATTTGATGCATGAAGGATAAATTACTTATTGCACCTTTCTGTGAAAACTGTGTTTTGTGTTAATAGTCTGTCTCTGAACTTAAGGAGAAAACCTCAAAATCCCTTAAAATGATCATTAATGAAGATAGTCTGCACAGCATGGGCTTGGAGAAGCATTAGATATTCATGAAATACAAGAGGATTGGTAAATAGCAATGTTTTGCTGTGGACTGTACGAAAGATATGTAATGGAAAATCCTTTTTGCAATGTTAATGATATTTCAGGATTTTCTTCTAGGAATTTTATGTAAGGAAGGTTATGGGGGGCTTCTGTATTCAAAGACTAAATGTTGCAAAAGTCAAGGAAAAACCCTCTAGGCTCTTATTTTTATTAGCAACAAGAGGTTTAGATGTCAAGGAGAGTAAGGTAAGAACAGCAGAAGTTAATGGGGCTATGTCTTTGAGCAAGACTCTTGATAAGACACTCCACATATGCGACCACATTTTCTTATTATGAACTGAGTATTAACTTTTGATTTTGAAAATGCTCTTTGGTTTTACAGTAACCAAACTCCCATTCTGTGGAAGTTAAATTATGTTAAAGCCTGATGCTGAATAGATACTTTGTTGTGTGTAAATAGAATTTCTGTGAAAGATTGAATTATCACTTCAATTTAATAATCCTTCTTCTGCACAGTATCAAGATTGTCTATTATTAGTTAATTCAAATAACTGACCGTTTGCCTGCCAAAACTAGGATGATACTCAATATCCAATTTATTTCAGATGCCATATGGCGCACTCTGACTCCACGGTCACTCTTAAAATCAATAGCTTGCAATGTTTGGTTTTGTTTTGAAAGTAAATTAGGTGTTCTTTTTTCCTGCATGACTACCAATAATTTTTTACTTATATTTGTATAAACTAGTATTTTAAATAGTATTATTTAATGCTATTTAAATATTTAAATAGTATAGGAACAGTACTTCTGTGACAAACGTCAGAGAGCTCTGAGAAGTCAACAAGAAATGTTTCCTTAAATAAACAGCAGAAAATATTTGAAATAAATAGCATGAAGAGAACAGAAAATTACGAACACCCCACCTCTGGAAAATTAATAGAAGCAAAATAAATGCAATGCTGAAAGGCCAGCTGGCATTATCTAGGGAATGTCAGATACCGGTGCAGAAGGCCAAGTTATGGGAACAATGGGTAATCTGACATAATCGATAAGCTCGAGCAGGGCTTAGATATTGCGACGGCAGGAACAGGGTATACTTACAGAAAGAGTAATCTGCTGTTCGATTTGATGACCCTGCGTACTGAAAATACATGGGGGAAGTAAACAGATGGAAAGAAAAATGAAGTGAAAGAGATCAAATAACCCTCATAGATTTAATTCAGTGTCACTGGGAATGTTACCGTGTTTGGATAAATTGCACTTGTGACTTCAACCCGCTTAATTATACTGGTGTAGCAAACCTTGTGTCCCCTGAATTGTTTGGTGTGCACTCAGCAAATTCAGCAGTTCTCAACTTTTCTGATTAAACCAGTGCACATGCATATTGCACCTCCCCTCTCTGGAGCGTGCTGTTGAGCATTTATTCCCTTACAGCAGTTGGAAGGGATGGAAAGGGAGGGCAGTAAAGGGAGACTGCTGTTGTAGTACGTGGACTGGTCTCTGTGATCCATCATTTCCTTTCTCTTGGAATAATTATATTGCTACTGTGAAACAAGGCAAGCGACGGTAACAGACTACGAGCCACACACAACGCACACAAAAAAAGCTGCTGTCCTTGTTCCACTTTAAAGTCACAATCTGCTCCCCGCCTCTGTCCTCCCACATGCCGAGTAATTTTATTTTGTGAAGTTCCTTATGTTACAGTACAAGGCAGGGAAAAAAAGGACCAAAAATTCTGTGCTGTTTGTTGAACGTGCCATGGAACAAACCATCGCTGGTTTTTGTTTTGATTTGGCTTTTTCCTTCACTTGCTCTTTTTCTCACTCTCCCAGAAGAGAGGTCAAAAAACCTTCC
This sequence comes from Aramus guarauna, assembly GCA_013400195.1. NCBI lineage: Eukaryota > Metazoa > Chordata > Aves > Gruiformes > Aramidae > Aramus > Aramus guarauna. The sequence continues at coordinate 178,836 of VXBL01001851.1, forward strand.
ATTTTATTACTCCTGGCATGAAATAAAACGTTAACCTCTGAAGAGGCTGCTGGCAATTGACAGCATTTTCAGCAGTGCGTTAGTAATGATTCTGCTACAATGGCCTCTCACGTGGCTGTGCAATAAATGCTCCACGAGTTCAGCTTTCGTGGCTCTTCGGTGAACAGATTGCAACTAATACAGTAGTAGTAAAAATCTGTGGATAGCTGGAAGGTGCAGGGGCATTGCATTAGGCTGACAAGCTGCTGACTAGACATCCAGATTTGGAAGCAGTTTCAGGCTTTGGGAGTGCCTGGGCTGAGCTTATTCTGGCCTGGAAGAGGTTGGGCTGAATTTTTAGTGGTGGCCAGTCTTTGCTTTTACATATCCTGGGGGTTAAAAGATGTATAATGGTGTCTGCTCTTGTGGGTTTTCCGGAACTAACTTTCTTTACAGATGGAGGAGTCTGGTGATGGTGGAGGTGATTGGTGCCAGGCTGGATCCTGCAAAACATTTAAGCATTTGCTTGAGTCCAGCTTAACTGACTTCAGTGAGATTTAAGCACATGGTTAAATATTTTTGGTGAATCCAAGGAAACTGAGTAAACTGCATGAGGGAAAACTGAGTAAACTGTATAAGGAAAGCCTAGACGATTTGTTACAAACCTGTAACAGAAAGAGAAAAGTATCCTTAAATCTGCAAAATATATTCAACATTAACATTGATATTTTCTTTTTAAAAAAATGACAGAGAAGAAGGGAAGAAAGACATTCTTAATTTGCTTGTTGGAATTTATTGAAGCTGCTGTGTGGAAATTCTACCACTTTGCACAGTGGCTTTGAAAAAGCCTTGGGTATCAAAAGCCATTGAAGATGGATTGGTTGAGTTAGCTGTTGGGTAGCTCAGGGGAAGAAGTTACTGTGGATCAGCTGACACAGTAACGTTTCCCCGTGGTCATCCTCTTTGTGTTGTCCAAGACTTCACATAAAAGACTCTCTCCTTGTTTGCACCATCTACTTACCATTTACATTTTATACCAGGGCATTCAAAGTTGTATTTTCACTTCCTTGCAACTCACTGTCTCAGGCATGATTGTTGGCCTGTGACTGGATAAAGATATGTTCAGAGATCTAAAACTTTCTCCTTAAAAGTCTTTGCATTTGTTACATATTTGTGGCTAGAATTATTATTATCCTGCATGGCAGGATTACCTAATGGTCCTGACCTTGACCCCGTAAGGGTCCTAACGTCCTAATAGTGGTAATGCCCCAGACAGTGGATAGTCTGTCTCAATATTTCAGGGCTTCTACTAAACCGGTGGGATCCATAGCTCTAAATTTTATAGATCCCATGGGCTTTCTCCTCCCTTAATCTGCCCTGGCTCAAATCAATCTAAAACTTGGATGAAACCGGCACTTTTTGTAGCTGGAAGGATTCCGCTTAGCATGAGTGCGGCTCATGGGAGCACAAGGGTCCAGTCAAACAGAGTCAGAGTCTTTATATTTACAATATGGTGAATGAAACTGCTATGTTTTTTCCTTGCATTTTCACAAGTCCATATGCTATACTTGAATATATGACTGTATCTTTAACTGTGTAGAGGTAATGAGGTTTTCTATGCTGTTTGCACGACACACATCCTACTGATGTGCAGTCAGCCAGGAATAATATTTATGACATATTAGTTACTGTGCATTAATCACTTCTTAGAGGTAAATAATTTGGTCATCAATTTAAAAAAAAAAAAAAGTTCAAGGCAAAAAACTTAGACACGTATATCAAGTTTTTTCTGCATTTTTTTAAGTGGGTCATCTAAAGGTCATTTAGCAGTGCTTTTAAAATGCTTTAACTTCTAAAAAGGGAACTTACTTGTGAGATACGGAGTGTAGTTGTTAGATTTGTAGAACTGACTGAGAATTAACTCAACTCACAATCTATAGGGCAAGTTTTATCTTGCTACTTATAAAATGGCCAAATTATAAACCTCTAAACAAAAGTGAATTCCTGAAGAAAAGCTGCTTAACGATAGCGGTGCTTCTGGGTCCCATTATGATACAGCACATGGTCATCATAAGGCTTTGTCTGGCAACGTATGCATTTTTTTCAACTCTTGCCATTGTATATTTTTATAATCATTTATAAAGTTTCCATTTTAAGCAGCTTCCACTCTGACAGAAATATTTATGAGACCACAGGATCAGTTTGATCTCTGCGTGCTCCATAGTACTTATTTGTATTCATATTAAAAGATCACCCCCAGAAATGTGGTACACTTGACAGGTTCAGAGCAACTCGGAATGAAAAAAGAAGCATCTCGTGTGATTTAATGATGGAGCTGTGCAAAAACGTTGTAATAGCTGTTGCCAATAGCAATGTCTGTTCCTGCACAAGCCGCTGTGATCTTTCGTTTTCATGAGCAGATTTGCTTTTCCTGCCCTCATTACTTTAAAATAAAACAACAAAACCACACAAAAAACCACAAAGGGCCAAATTAAAGCAAGGATTCTCTTCGCTTGTGGAATTAGAGCTGCTCTCACCAGATCTGAACAGGGCTCAGGAAGTCAAAATTCCTCTTAAAACCTGCAGTATGTGTAACAGATACGTGTGTCTAAAGCCTTACTGTGGCGCTGTGCTGTATCTTCCTTCAGTGTAAACCTTCATTGTAGGACCAAGCTAACATCATTTATTAATGCCTTTTTTTCCATTTCTACAACAAAACTAGTGGAAGAAAGTGCATGATGTCAGCGTGCTTGGAAGTAATGTTGCTTTGCTTGTTCTACCATGCATTAGGGGAGAATTTCGACCGCCAAGCCAGCATTCGGCGGTCTCTAATTTACACAGACACGGTGGTAAGACGGCCGAAGAAAGTCAAAAGGAGAAAGACTATTACAGGAATCCCTGACAACATACAAAAGGAGCTAGGTATGGCTCATCAGAACTGTATTCCATCCATTGTTCATTGTCACTGCCTGTCATTACTCGACTAATAACATTGCCAGTGCTCATGAAACCAATACAGTCTGATAGCCTGTTACAGTTCCAAATACATGTGTGCCTCCTTGCCACCTTGTGCATCTGGAAATTAGGGCCTTCTATCTGTTGACTTCCATCTGTTGAACGGAACAGGGTATTTGGAAAATGAGGTACTGGTACGATGCAAATCTGCAGGGATGTGAGGCTTCTGGTCTTCAATGCTTTTCTGCAGATTCGGTCCACTTCCCCAGCATGTTCACTGAAGTAAAACTGAAGCAGGCAGGCATTCTGGCTTGCAAATAATTACTCAGTGGAGTAAAACAACTCATGGGCGCCTTCCCAAATCTGCAGACAGTTGCATCAACAGTGAAAAACCTGTATATGTTCCAGTTCAGTTTAGATCTAATTGGCGACCCCTTAAGTATCAGTGTTATTTGACTGGGAGTAATTTACATGGGCTCATTAGCTATTGTGTATATTACAAAGGAAAATGCCTACTTGGTCACCTTTACACTACCTCAGACTGTCCTCTTTCACAGTTAGTACCATGCATGATATTCAAAGCTGATGAAGCAGGCTGAATTTTGGCAGACCTTTCAGATACTTTTTGCAGAAAACTCTGATTTAAATCTGGTCATTCTTATTTATTTTTAAAAAGATGTTTAAGTTTTTCCCAAATGATAACTTCACAGATAAAATTATGGTCCCCCTCCCCTTTTTTTTTTTAATGCAGGAAAAAAGTCCTTTAAAATAGTCTGGCAGAATATAATTTTAGGTGTTTTACATGTAGAATTGTCTCATATATTGACGATTTCAGTAAGTTTTGCTACCTTGCATTTTGCATCTCTTTCTTTTTTAATTATGTTTTCAGTTCTTGGTTCCTTGTCTAGATTTTTCAGAAACAGAAGCAAAAATATGTAACTTGTCTGGATGGGTTTGAAATGAGCTAGAGGGCCAGGTGTAGAGAAAGCCAAGAAACAATCAAGTACATAAAGAGCAGTTTGTGAGTGGAACTGTGCTCCTTGAGCATCTATAATGAAATAGTGCCCTGCTATGGGAGTCCTCTGCCTCAAGGAAGAAAATTCACTTGCCCTAACCCTGTTAGGACAGCTAAAGTTAGGCAGCTTTAAACTTCGTTACCTTTGGATCTCACATAATGATTTTATTTCTAACTGCTGCTCTGAGATTTATCCAAAGCTGTCAGGTGTCTTTGTCCATCTTTTCTTGTGGGATGGATGCGGGTCTGTGCCTGCCGTAGAGAGCTCCTCCACATAGTGTGGGTTCCCTTCCTCCCTGTTCACTGTCCATAGTGGGCCTTGCCACCTGGCAGGAGACACTTTCCAGACTTGGAGTCCTCCTGGAGGTCAGAATTTGAATTTGTTATTTCCTGAGAGAAAATGACAAATTTATCAGCCTTGCAATGAGCTATAAGCAAGCTTGAGAGTTAAATAGAGTAGATTTGTTCTAACCAAAGAAGGATCAAAGCTGTAAACACAGCTACATAAACCATGATATTTAATTATTTTTAATAAAAGAATCCCTTCTCCTGTTTTAGGTATCTCTGAGGGTAAATCCCTCAGATACCATGTTTACAGCTGGTTTGAGAAATAACAGAGACAACCCTCTTCTCTCTCGTCTGGTCAAGACGGATACTTTTTACATTTCCCTCTTCCATTTGCTTTGTTGCTTTGCTCTTTGACTAGAGCTGAGATGAATTGACTTGTGCTCCTTAAAAACGCACGTGCCACTTAAATGCAAAACTGATACGGGACAGCGCTTAAGCTGTTCATTTTCAGGGTTGTTACGGTGGTCTTGAGTCTAGTGTCTGAAAATGACACGCGTGCCAAGGTCATAGTTTTCAACAGGGATCATCTTTGACGCATGGAGGACCTACCTCAATGGCAGACAGAGAAAAGCAGAGTGAAGCAGAGCGCTTGTTCCAAACTGTTTGTCACTCATTGGGGTTCCCGATGCTTTTTGAGTCACCTGGATTTTGAAATGGGTGACAGCAGTACTTGGGTGGACGTGTGGAGAGTGCTTCCTGCTGGCAGGGTTTCCAAAACTTTGAGGTTACATTTGTGACCACTTCAGACAGATGTTTAGTGCTTGAAAACATTCACTGTAGTTTACCTGGTCGAATAAACTGCAAATGCATTTGGCGTCTATCTTAAAAAGAAATCTTCAGTGACTATCTTAAAAGAAGTTTTTGACTTTTGCCGATCTGTTTGCTATGGGTGACAGGTTTTATGGTCTTGATTTTGGTCTTTCATCTCTGTGCTGAGCACATTTCATGTTGCACTGCTTGACAGTTTTCCTTGGCTCCTATTTTAAGTTGCGGAAATTTCATGGCTGGCAGTATCTCACCATCAGAGCTCTCTCTGGACATTTGCCTGGCCCACAACCGGCAGGCATGTAGGGCTTTAGCCATCTGCCCTACGCTGGAAGTTGTCTGAGGAGCTTCATGTTGCTTCCGTGATGGTTGTATGTCATGCAGACAACAAGATGTATGCCAGGAAAACTCTGTGATGGCAGTGTCCATCCTGTTAGCGTATTGCTTTCCTTCACTGGAAACAAAGTGTGCCTGAAAAGAGAACAGTTATCAGTGTCTTCATCTTATAGATGGGGAAACCAGGCACGCTGCAGTGAGGTGACTTAGCCGGAGTCACCCACCAGGCCGCTGGCAAGGCTGGGAATAAATTAAGTCTCCCTCATCCTTGTTCAGTGCTCTTTCTGCCTTTTCTCCCCTGTCACTCCCCAAATATTTCTGTAGCCGTCCTTTCCCTATTTCTCTTACGCTGTCCCAAAACAAACTATGAGTTGTTTTAAAACATTCCACAGTTCATTTGATCGGAACAAGGATCCGGACTAAACTCCAAATCAAGCAATTGCATTGTGCCTATTGACATTCTCCCCGTGGTTTCAGCTGAATAAATGTCTTTGTTTCTCCCCTAAAGCATTGCTGCGAATGGCTATAATATTTACACAAAGATTAAAATCCCTTGGTACACCAAAGTTGCTGTGCGCAGGCTAAATAACCAACACATACAGCAGATTCTTGTTACCTCTTGTTTATCCTTCAGAAGGAAGCAGAAACTTGAGAGAACCTCAAAGCTTCATCCAAGCTTGAACTATTTTCATTTCTTGTGAGAAAGCCTGGAAGAGCTTCTGCCAGGCCAAGCTGCTGGGGTTCTCCCCCAGCTGCTTTGGCTCCTTCGGAACAAAAAAAGACCAAATAGAAGAGAAAGCCTGCGCTGATGGCTGGCCTGAACTCAGCGGCTGTGGTACTCTTGTAGAATTTAGTCAAACATACTGAAAGGAATCATTAACTGCACCCACGAGGCATGTGCTGAAAGTGTCTTTAAACATTCCTGCTTTTGAGCGTTGTAATACTGCCGTGTTTTCACAGGTGTGTTCCAGTGATGAACCAGTCTCTCTGTGTAGCCTGGAAACTTCTGCATAAAAAGTGCTGCATAAATAAAATGCAATGTGATAGATGGGATTCTGAGACAGATCAAGAGTATGAGATGCCTACCATTTTAGAGATGCCAGTTATTTTCGGAACAGTTATCTTCCAACAGCAGGACCCTCTCAGTACTATTTAGCAGAGTGACACCAAAATAAGAGAAGGCGATGCATTCCTCTCTCTGCCAAACATAGCAATCAAATACTACTTTTGCATACCCTCTGAATTAGCTTCATTGTCTTAAAGAACATAAATATTATATATATATATATTTAATGGAGTCAGTGTTGGATCGAAACTGCAGAAGGAGTGAGAAACTTTCCGGTGATGTTTTACTTCAAGTTTCTGTGCTATCTCAGTTTCTCTGCTCTGCATTGCCATTACCCATCACCTCTAGCTGTCTTCTTCCGATGGTACCTTATATGCAAACTGGTATTCTCCCCTCAGGCAGGATGATGATTCTCAAACAGAAGTTTGGTAGAGATGAGCAGCTCTCTGGGAGAACCTGTCCCAGGCCTTGCTTATTTCTTGGCTCTTGGTTATTTATCTTCAGCCTCCTTCACATGTTCCAACTCTCTAGATGGAAATAAAGGCGGCACAATGCCTCCACGTTTCCATGGTCTCTTCTCTGTGTCAGTGCTTTAGGGTCTGTCTCAGACTAATTTTCTTTTTGTGAAGGTACCAAGTTACCTGGGTGTGACCATTTCTCCAGAGCTCTGCAGCGGTGAAGTCCCAGGCACTGACAGGATGGTTTCTGGTGTCCAGAACTCCCTGTCTTGTGGGAGGAGCAGGTCCCAAACTTTAGTATTGGTTCCACAGGCAGTGCAGCTCATCTTCAAGTAAACACACCTCACCAAACAGGGGAGAGGAAACCATCTTCACGTTTTCCAGCTTTTTATTTCTTCCTCTTCTGCCAGGCATTTTGCTTTTCTTTAACAGAAAGTTTGTGTCCTCTTTTGGCTTTAAAGAAGTCTTGTAATTTTATGCTTTGCATGTACTTTCCTTGAATTATTTAATCACTTTTTTTCACCTTCGGGTGCAATTTGGGATCCTTCTGGCTCTCTGATCCCCCCCCGCCCCCCATCTACTTTTCTCCCCTAACAAAAGGATTCAGAGGGTCAGAATCACCTCATAGGCTTTTCTTCAGCTTAGTCCCTGCCTCCCATTTTCAGTCGCTCCCAATGGGTGGTCAGGTACAGGACCTCCTGTCAGTTGTCAGGATGGGTATGACTGACCCCTGGACAGTCAGTTCCTTTCTTGTGGCACAGCTCAGACCCCTGTTGGTACCAGCCCATGTCCCAGGTGTCACTCGGGACTCTTGAAGCTTCTCCTTTGAAATGCCTTAGAGGGAACCATTCCATCTCAGCAACATGAGGGGGGCATTTGTGCCCTTCTGATCTTTGGGAACTCAGCTGTTCTATTGAAGACTCCTCTTAATTGATATTATTTTCCAATTAGTCCCTTCCACACTGGCAGTCATTCAAGTTACAGGTCTCACAGGTAAGAAGAGTCACAGACATCCAGTGGTCCTATAGAAGTACCACGCAAATACCCAGCTGTTCAAGCCAAGTAATTCTGCATCCTGCTTCAAGTTGCAAATTTAACAATCTGTTTCAGAGTTATTGTGCCTTTTAACTAATACTGTTTTTACAGCTGTATTTTCTCAACATTGCCTGTTTACAGCACTATTCATCTAGAGATCAGGGTGTAACAAAGTATGTATCATCTACATTTTGATAATGAGGTATAAAATACAGCAATACCAGGATTATAATCTTTACCAGAGGCTGGATGTTTGGTTAGTGAAATGAACAGACCTGAGAAAACGTAAATGCTGTATATGTTCATCAAAATTCACCCTTTCATGTTGGCAGTGATACATGCAAGGATTCAGGATATTTTTTAGCTGGCAGTACTGAAAAGTATTGCAGGATTCTCTGCAGTATTTTTCTCCCCTCTGAAACATTACAGATGCTTCATGGAGCACAGTGAAAATTCCTTAAAATTACCCTAAGCCCAGCGTACTTGTCTGTTTCTTGTTGAGTATGGATTTAAAATCATTTGGTATGCAAGTACTAGGGTAAAACAGACGAAGAATCTCTGGGGTTTTCTGTAAGGCTGGAAGTTGTGGTGCCTGCACAGTGACTTGGCCAGGTCAGCAGGTTTGGAGGAGCATTGCTAGGTGGGGCACGCGGAGAAGATGAAAGCAACGAATCTTAGGAGTGTGCCTGTGGCACAAGAGACAAGCGCTTATAGTAGAAGTGATTTGTCAGAAGTATTTTGGGAAGAGAGGTTACTTCTATATACTAGTTGAAAAAAGCATGTTCTTTGTGATCTCAACACACATACTTTTTATCCTCTCATATCCTGTTTTCTAGGCTTATTTAAATGCAGAGGTCCTTTCTGCTGATTCTCTGCAGCAAGCTGCTGGTGCCACCAGATCACCCAGAGTCCCAGGGAGACAGAGAGTCTTCTGGTAGCTAATACCTGGCCCTGGGGATTACATGCAGGCACTCTTTTTTCCATCAAATTTGCAGTCAGTCTCAGTCCCTGGCATCTCTAATGAACAACACCAGTAACTACCAGAGTCAGGGAGAACTGGGGTAACCTGTATTGTGCCTAGCTTGGACCAAGCACTTTGAACCTCTTCTCTGCACTTCCACACGAGAGTTGTTAAGTATGTTCCATGTTTCGCTTGTTCCAGATAGCGGGTGTTCTTTATTTGCTGCTGGAGTCTACACTGAACGTGTGCATTAGGGAAGAGCCTTTGCCCTAAGAGCAAGAAGTAGGGTAATAAAGTAGAAAGGAGTGTAGATACAGGTCTCCTGTGGTGGACATAGCACTGGCTGCAGGGCTACTGGACACAGGATAATATAAAATGCAGACAAGATGATTATTAATTACTTCAAGTCACATTTATCGTACCACCAAAATTGCAGCCACTTCTGACTTCATAATGTAACCTGGTGTCCAGTTCTGCAAGATTTATTGCTGCTGCCTGCTCAGACATTGCCCCTCCAACTAGATGGACTTGTAGGTGGTATTCTTTAAAAGCTCTGATTCAGTTCCAGAATTTTGGTATTGCAGAAATCTTGCAATTTCTGACAGCTATTTGTTTAATAGAGGTTTTCTGAGAAACATAGCATTTTCAATGTAATAGTCAATTAAAGATTTGAGCTGTCTCTTAGAATTGGATTGTTCATCTTCTAGCTGCAGTTCCAACAAAGATGTTTTGATTTTAAGGATTTTTGAAAACCCTTGCTTTTCAGTGTTACTCTGGAAGCAAGCGAGGGTTTTACAGTGCATTTGTAAATTGCAGACAAAATACTCCTCACTACCCTCCTCTGAATTCTACCAAAATCTTAAACCCCTCAACATTTTAAGAGAATACTTGAGTCTTAAATGTTCCTTTGGTTGCTTTTTGCAACCATTTTCCCTGCAGATTTCTGTTGTCCCTCTTCAGGAAATGGAACTGTGAAAAGAGCAATTGCTGTATTACAAAGGGCAAGTAGAACCTCACAGCTTTGCGTGAGTTTGTGAATACACGGCAAGCCAAAACCAAAGCTGAAGTAATTTCAGAATATGCTGCATTTCTACAAAAAGTATTTAAAACCTAAAAGTTGTGTTCTTGTAATAGCAACAGCCATGAAAAGGCCCTTCCCTGACCATATCCCATATAACAATTGAAGGATGTAGTCCTGTAGTTTATACTTCTGAGACCAGGCTGCCTTGCCCCCTCTGAACCCTGTATTTGGGCTCTGAACCATTCTGACTCCAAGAGACCTCGCACTGGTGCAAAGACCTGCCCTGACAGGCTTCCCTGCAGCATCGAGGTTGTAGAGCTTTACTGCTGCTGAGTCAATTAGTGCCGTTGCCATGGGCATATTAGACTGGACCCGAAATGACATCTATTCTAGTAACAAACAGAGGGTTAGCAGCCACGCTCAACAGCGTCCTGCCGTTGTTCGTGCTGCCCTCTCGTTAGCCTGCTCCTCCGGCACTGCTCTGGGCTGCGCCAGCCAGCGGTCTCCCAGGCTTGCTCTGGGCATGGGTAGCAGGGGATGGGGCAGGAGCTGCTCCCCCCCCAGCATTTTGGTGCAGTCACCCTTGGCCTTTTTTACTTAATAGCACAGATATAGCACCGAGGTTTAATTTTGTATTTCAGACATCACTCTGCATTTGCAATAAACCGCATGTCCCAATGATGCCTTCTAACCTTCCTGGGTTTGGAAGGAGGAAAGGGGAGGTTACCAAGTCCGGCCTTGTCCTGCTTTGCCATCTACCTTCCCTAGCAGTGACATTTTAAACAAGCATAAACTGTCCGTGTGCGTTATGCTGCTTGTGGAGTGCATTGAGCTTCCTTTGTGAATACCAACGTATTGCATACTGAAATGAGGTGTGCTCAGCCACAGGTCAGTATGTGACCGTAGTAGATACTTGCTGTAGTGCTGCCAGCTTCGGTCTCCACAAGCCCCATCCTCAGTCTTGTGTGTGTGTGTGTGTGTGTACATTGCACGGTGGTAGAAAGAAGAAAAACACCCCATCTCTCTGGTTATTTCTATAATTTAGTACACAGATTTTTATTCCTGGCTATTTTTAATTGGCTACCAGTTGTCATCAGTGATACCACAGTTCCAGAAACATTCGGAATGTCTACTTCAATGTTTTTATCTCTCTTATCCAAAGGGGGACATTGATTCTTTAGAAAAAATACACATGGAAAGCAAAATTAAATTATTTTTCTTACTGTACTGGTCTTAATAACTGTATACAGAATATGCAAATACCTCTGTTGGGTGGCTGCAGTAGTCCATCTGTTCTGACAGTATCTCATATTAGATTATCCAAGATGTTTGCCAGCATCCAAGTATCTAGCTTTGCTGCAAACCTCTACCAGAAGCAGAAAGAGGCTCCGATTTCTTGAAGAGCAAGAGAATCTACACAAAGCAAACTAAATAGGCTTCAAGCTGCTGAAAGACTACTTATGTGCCTGGGGAAAAGAAGTAAACAATCTTTTTGTGTGTGCTGCTTTCACTGTAGCCTTTTCAGAGCCCTCTTTTCCTTATCCTAAATGCCTCTTTTGCCTGCCAAGAATAAGGATAATTGGATGTTCTTTAAGTGGTGTTTAATGCTGCATGATAAGAATACCTATCCTCCTGATCCAGTTCCATATAGTAAATATGAAAGGAGAACGGTCGTATCAGGCGTGCGACTTCATTGCTCCTGAGACTAGCTCATTTTCGGAGACTTGAAATAACCAATTTTCCCCCACAGTGACATATGCAGCATCTTTACAAGCATCTCCAGCAGCACGCCTGCCTCTCGTGTCTGCTATTTATATTGTACTGCAAGTGAACTGAAAAGCAACAGCCTTATGCAGACTAATTTTAAAGCAGTGCTCTGGTTTGTGATTTTAGAAGGCAGCTACCAATAAAACTGTAAATTTAAAGGAACCCTAGAGTCCTTTCTACTGACCCAGTAATAACTATATTTTGAACTAAAACTGGTTTTCCATTGTCCTCAAAGTTTGTTTTTAATGCCAATATATGATTATTACTTCATTAACAAAAAGTACGGTTATTTTTTATTTCCTGACGGTTCTGAGGATGAGATGACCATCAGTACTAGCTGCTTCTTTTCCCCACTTGGAGTTTTCCTTTAGGATAAATAGAAAGTAGTCATGTGGAGAAATGTTATTTAATGGTTTTCTTTGCAGTGTTGGATAACATCTTTGTATAAATGCTGTTAGAGCATATGTATTATTTGTGGTAAAACAATGCATGTTTCAATGTGTTAGCGTCCTTTCAGTCGAACTGCAAGACCTGGAGAGCTATCCATATCTCCTGAAATTTTTTTTCTGAAGTGTAATGCTTTTAAAAAGCAGAACTGATTATTCACATTAGTCTCCACATTTCCTTCCCCTTTTCTTTATTGCATGAGGCATTAGCATGGAAACACACTTCACGTTTCTCAGGCTTTTGTCTGTTCCTGCTGCTTTGCCTACTGGAAGTCAAACAGTGCTACTTGGTTTCTGACATAACTGATTACTATGGAAATTATTACCATGTCATAAACAGAGGATTTCATGTGTCGAATGTGCGGCAGGAACACAGATGATTCTGTAAGCAGAAGGTTCTTGGTAATAAGGCAAAAGGGAAGAGAAATGCAGAAAACACATGACGCCTGTGCAAACTCCATTGTTGCAGATTCTTTTTCAGAAGGCATAACCTTCAAGAGCGTGGGGATCAAGCAGTTTGCTGGGGTTTTTTGTTTTTAAATGAGTAAGAAGATAAATGTGCATTTGTGCTTCATGGAATAATTATTTTATTTTGACTCCAGCAGTTGGCACTGGCCAAAGTGATTTCCGAGGGCATTCGATGTATGTCCCAGATCACTGTTCCACGCTAGGGAGACTAGACAGCTATCGCTCTGCTATGCAGCGCTCTGAAACCAAGGACACCAGCTGCCAGACGGAGGAAGTTAAAGTTGTGCCCCCTTCAATGAGAAGAATACGAGCGCAGAAAGGACAAGGCATTGCAGCCCAGATGTCTCAGTTCTCCAGCTCATCTGGAAACATGTCAGTGATGAGTGATTCTGCTGCAGTTATATTTGCTTCTCGCCAAAATAGCGACATAGGTTTTCACAGCTTGCCTCGGGCTGGTGCGAGAGTGTCTCTGCAGTCCCTAGAGCAGACACAGAGCATCTCCAGGCAGACAGAAGACATCGCTGGCACTTTATCCCACCAGATAAGTAAAATGGAAGTGGGTGATAGTGTTGTGCCTCTGAGGAATAATCCCATGACAGGGACCCTGTCAAGGCCAAAGTCTCAAGAGGTGAGAAGCTATGACAGTGAAAAGTCCACGAGCCCAGCGTGTGTGGTCTCCCCTCATGCCACCTACTCAACGAGCATCATACCCAACGCAACGCTGTCATCCTCCTCAGAAGTTATCGCTATTCACACTGCCCAGAGTGTTGGATCATCGGATAATAAGATTACCAGCTCCGCTGCCTACCCAAAGCCGAGAGACAATCCTGTTGCCAGCAGCGCAGTAAGTGGGAAAGAAGATCACCATTCATCAAGCGGTAACTGGAGCGAGAGCAGCTCCACACGTCACTCTCAGACTTCAGATACCATCCCATCTAATACGGTCATGATGCTTTCTCTTGGTGACTCTGCTGTTTCTCTTAGCACTCCTGGAAATGCAGAGGCTGGGTCTCAGAGCATGAGCTACAGCTGTAGGAACAATCTTGCTTTACCAAACCCCTCCCAGGACAGCGACGGTAGGAGTGAATCTAGCTATTCAGGGGAGCGAGCGCAAGCAGCAGTGAACAGCACGGAGCATTGGTTATACAAGTCTGCAGAAAACAGTGAGACTCCCTCACGCAAGGTGGTTTGTACCACACCAGGCTGTGCCACTCCTGGTAGCAACCAGAGCAGCAGCAGCCTGGAGAGGACTTCAGCCAGGGACGATTCTACTTCTCTGTACTCTGTGGACCACGATGGTTATTACAGTTCCATGCATATGGACTCCGGACTGAAGTCAGACATGCCATGCAATAGTAGTAATGGTATTGGGAACCCCAGAGACAGTGTGATAAATGTCTTTGAAGGAAAAGAGAAGAAACGTCAGGATGACCAGACAGGCCAAGGTGACAAATCCCTTGCAAGAAACATCTCTCTGAAAAAGGCAAAGAAGCCGCCTTTGCCGCCATCCAGAACAGACTCCCTCAGAAGGATGCCCAAGAAAAAAGCCCAGTCCAATGGACAGGTACTTGATGAAACCCTCATTGCCACTCTCCAGCATTCTCTGCAGTTGAATCTCAAGTGCAAAAATGGCAGCTCCCCTTCCCAGAGCCCCTGTAGTGATTATGAGGATCCCTGGGTGTTGCGTTCCCGCAGCCAAAGCTCGGTGAGTGCAAGCAGCAGCATGATGTCCACCACTGCTCCAAACCTGTACTCCATCTGCACAGTCACTCCCTCTCAGAGTGAAACAAGTAGCATCAAGTCGGAGTATGCTGACCAGTGGGGTTACTACAGCGACTATGCCGCAGTGGCAGACGACCAGGTAAAATCCCCAGTGACCCATTCTGCCAGTACATCATCTGCTCTCAGCGATTACAGCATCAGCCACTTCAGTGATGGCTCAAGGGCTTCTGTGCCACAAGTGCCCAGTGGACTGGCCAAACCAAAGAGCGCTTCTCCGGAGAAATCCCACCGAGTCACATCGCCATCGAGTGGGTACTCCAGCCAGTCCAATACACCCACTGCGCTTACTCCAGTGCCTGTAGTTTTAAAATCCACATCATCAGGAAATGGGAAATCCAAGCTGAAGCCTAAAGTGCCTGAAAGGAAGTCCTCTCTTTTGTCTTCAGTGTCCATGTCTTCATCCTCCACTTCTCTTTCTTCAAATACATCTACTGAAGGGAGTGTGAGTGTGAAGAAATTGGACCCCACCCTGAGCTCTCCTCTGGATTTTGGTGCACCTCCTCCACCACCTCCTCTTCCAACACCTCTGCATTGCCCTGACCTTTCTCCTCCCCCTCCTCCTCCTCCAGCAGAAGTCACGGATATGTCACCATTGCCAGCCTCTCCCGTGTTCCCCCCTCCTCCGCCAGAAGCTGATGTAAATTCTTCCTTTGCCCAGACTGTCCCATGGTTTCCACAAGAAGCCTCCATCAGTTCGTTCTCTTCCCCTGTTCCTCCTCCCCCTACTTGCCCCTTAGCCGTCCCACCACCAGCACCACCTCTTGATCTCAAACTAACAAAAGGTGCAACAATATGCCCTCAGTATTCTTTTAAGAAACGTAACCAGGAAGATTCTTGCTACAGTCCGGTGAAACAGCCATTCAACAAGCAAGACGCATCGAGACCTGTGATGCCCTTAGTAACTACCAAAGCGTTGCAAATGGTGCAGCTGAGGTCTGTGAAAAAAGTGACAGAAGGTGAACCGTCACCTGAATCTGCTTCTGAAGCCACCTCTCAGGAAAAAGGTACTGTAAATTCATCATCGCAGTCTTCCCTAAAGCCATCTCTCTCACTAAGACTCAGTAACAGCTTAGGCGAAGAGGAAATGAAAACTCAAGGCACTTCATTTAAAAACTCGGTTCAAACACTGGCTCGGGGTTCTCCTCTCATTCTTTCCAATAACGTACCTGCGCTTGACAGCGATCAAAAGCCTGCAAGTGCAGTAGGGCTAAACCAGTCTTTCGAAGCTGAATCACTGGGGACAGCTACTGAAGACACACCTGAGTCTTCAGTGCAGAGCGAAGACCTCCATTCTGGCATGTCACTTCAGGAGTCACCAGCATCTCCCAACCAGGCTCAGGTTGTATTGCCAAGCAAGAAACCACCTCCTATTTCAAAGAAACCCAAACTGTTCCTTGTTGTACCACCTCCACAGTTAGATCCTACCGTGGAGAAAATAGCTGAAGTGAGTGATACTGTCAGAAGCACATCAAGCCCAACTAAGAGAGACGCTGTGCTTGCACACTGCGAGGAGGCGAGAAATTCTCTTACAGATGGACTCAGTTCTAGCGAGATGGACTCTGGCAGCCTGGTTCCTGAGGGAGGAGCTGCCGGATTCACCTTCTCTGAGACAGTGGGAGCTAATGCCTTTGTGGTACAGCCTGCTGCATCACCAGTTCAAGAAGAACCCAGGCAGGAGGAGCAGTCCGCTTTTGATGAAGGAAGCAGTTCGGGCAGCAGCCAAGACAGCAGCAGTAACACTGACGGGCACCTATCTCAGGAGAACGAAAGCGGTGAGTCTCTTTTCTCTGACTCCTCTTCAGATGCAGCGGTAGCTATTTTAAAGAAGCTGGGGAGTGAGAATAGCAATCCTAGCATTCAGATGGGCTTCTGAGGAGAAAAGCCTCTTCCAATAGAACTAAAAGCCTAAAGAAAGTTGGAGGGATCAGATTAATACTTCATGAGATTTCTTATAATTCCTTTCAGACTTCTCATTATTGCAGACATGGAAAGAAAAGGATACTTTATTTAACTGCGCTAGGACTAAAACATGCTATGAAAACATGGATAGCTTTGTTCATTTTGATTTTGCATCTTAGTGGAAACCACACAAATTGTCCTTCAGTATTGTTCTCCGCCTGTGTGTGCGAGCAAGCACAGGCATTTTGTGCACTGCAGTTTCCTAAGCAGGCATCGTTCTGAAATCACAGTAATGACAACGGTGCACGCGCTCAGTCTCCCAGATGCTTTGCCTTAGAGGCAGTGAGGGCTGGTTTCAGGATTATATATATGCCTGTTGGGTTCCTGCAACGGACCGACAGTAATTGTTCATTCTCTTTGCGTAGTGGAGGTGTTTGAATCGGATACAGCAAATAGTTCGTTCCTGCCGAGCAATAGTTATGGGGAAGAGACAGACGGAGTGGCAACACCAGCGAGACCAAGGACTACTGAGGATCTTTTTGCAGCCATTCACAGGTACTGCAGAAATTGCCCTTCCCATACTCTCAGGTCTGGTAGTTCTCTCAAAAATTAATTTAACCTTGTTTTACTAAAACACCCAGTTGCAAGAGTTACTGCTTTAACAGAAAGCACACGTATCAACTTTCTACTAAGGCTATATATAAAAAAGATAAGGAAAAAACCCTGTTGTTTTATTGTTTCACAAATATATTTAATCCGTTCTGAACTAAAAGCTACCAGATAAAATCAATCTAGATTATATTATAAATATCCTACCCCTTAAAATATCGAGTTACATCTAGTATTTACTGTACTGTTCTCAATCTGCCATATTAACTCTACTGTTGCTTTTTCTGTGTATCTTTTTGTTTTCATTCTCGTTCTTCATCTCTTTTTACTCTCTTCGCTGCTTATATGGTGCAGTTTGGGACAGAGGCTCAACGCTAATGCTTCATGGCAAGCGTGGCTGAAACTGGCAAGTAACACAACATGTCAGTCATATGGCAAAACATATGGCAAACGCTGGATTATAGTTTGCCATAATCCAGCCTGAGGTCGGGTGTTTTGTGTCAAACTGGTTCATGAACGAAATGTGCAATACTGGCTCTATTATTAATGACATTATTCATTTCCCTTACAAACAAAAATCATCCGGAATAGGCAACTAGATTTTTGTGCTGTTCACATTAGGTTGTCAAAAAAAGAGAAGAAAAAAAAGCTTAAAACCATGAAATGAAACGTGTGCACCATTTAAACAGTACACACAGAAGACCATTACCACTCTCTGAACTACTGAGCTTGCTTTTAGACTAGAATCGATGTAGTGGTAGTGCCATCTTGTGGCTTTGCCTTTTACTTCAAAATTTAGAGGGGCTGTCTCTTAACCTGTCACAGAAAGCGCTTGGCAGCATCCGTATAGGTTTATCTAGGCGATTTGTCAGTCTGCACATCTGTGCATGAGTTCTGCATCAGGAGTACTGCGGGATGGAGGAAGCCTGTGTGAGAACGTGGCTGGGAACTGGGAGACTGCAGTGCTTGGGATGCAAATGCTACTTTTTTTTTTTTTCATTTTTGAAACGATTTTGTTTCAGATGTTGCAAAAATTACATGCATATGATACTGACTTTTTATAACTTACAGTTACCCCTTAGGACTTGGTCTGTAGGAGCTGTTCTAAAAATGGTCTGTTGCATTCGTGTTGCATGGCGCTTACTAGGACTGCGACAAATCTGTTTTTAGAATGAAATATTCTGGCCAGTAGCCTTTCTCTGTTACGTATGCAGATAGAGAGTGGATCTCTGTGTGTATGCACATACATGTAATTCATGAGTTTATGGGGAAATGGACAATGGAACTGGATGTGACATAGTTAAAACTGCTTGACACATTTGTTTTTAAGACCTTGCTTTTGCTGGCTTTAGACTTGAACCACTATCTTCCTTGGTTGTTAATTAATAAAAACCCGTTTGTTTTTCCCCCTGCTATTTCTAAAAGGTATTGTTTCAGTGATTGGCATTCTTGAATATGTGCTTTGGAGTAAGACGAGAAATTTAGTGGTATGTGTGCTAAGGGCAGGAAGAACAACCTAAGTTTAAGTCACAGTTTTGTTTGAATGTATACCCTCCCTATCTCTGTCTGAAAAGCCACCAAAACCAAATTTGGTTCTTAATTTTAAGTTTCTGTCATAATTCATACATGCTGAGAAAAGCTGGTTAGATGCTGACAGCACACTGACTGCTCTGCACTGCATTCACAGTCTTACTGAATTCCTTCAAGCCAGGATAACTAAGTCTTTCCCTGCAGATCTTTGCAATTGAATTTTACTTTCTGTTTATTTGGAATTTCATTTGGGTTTTGGCAGCAGTACAACCCCAGCATTGCAGTGTTTAAAGATACCCATAGGTGGCCAAAACCCTAATAAAGGGAAATCTTTTCCCTGTAACTGTTGCACACACGTGTTCGCATACAGACTCGCAGAGCATCCAAGCACCAAATCCGCTTGCTGCCTACGATACTGACACACAGTTAAATCTAGACAAGGTTCATACGTTCACTACTGAAGTCATCATTTTATCCCTATGCTGTCTTCAGGTGTCCATTCATCCTCAGGCTGAACGGATGTCGGTATCACGTTCTTTATCCAGAACGGCAGGTGGAGGCAGCAGCAGCTGAAAATAGCAGCTGTTCCAGCTGCCTGCGTGGGGTATCGCCACCGATACCTGCATAAACTTCTCCGCTTAAGAGAAACGGAATCGTTCCAAAGCCTTGGCAGAGTTTATGGCAGTGTCTGTTCCTGCCACCTACTCAGCTGATGGATCCTGCTACTTTGTTTTCTAGGGTTTTTTATTATCAGTAGGCTGCAATGCATGAAGACATATGAGCTTGCCTTGGCAAAATCTCAAGGCCTTTGAGAAAGCACAGCTAAAGTACGTTAAGTAGAAACCTGACTTACAAGGGGAACGATCTGTAGTGAACACATGCTTGATAAAAACTAATACGGAATTATAGCGTGATAATCTTGTATTTGTAATAAGTCTACTGACTTGTTTTAAACTTTTGCCAAAATAGCATGTGTGAAATTAGCCTTTATACAATCTTTTTGAATTAATTCTTGCTTAGCCTGCAAAGAGGCAAAGCAGCTTTGCTACAGATACCAGGCATGTAAAACATTTATTTCTTTAAGATTTCTATTAATCTGAAAATGGGGAATAGAAGTCCAGTTTCCGCTTATTCCCAGTTCCATGATTGTTTCTTAATTTTGTTTTTGTTATCCCTGCACTTCACATTTAACTTAAAAAACACTGCTCCTTTTCATTCGGAAAGTTAACTTTCATGCCAGGAAGTTGGTCTCTCCTTCATTTAGTCAAAGAGTTGCAATGACAGAGCACCAACAGAATTGTGAATTTTGTCTGTGCATCTTAATAGAAGCTGGAAAACTCACGTTTTCACTGTTCATTTAACGTTTGGGTTGGGGAGAGCATTTTTTTAAAAACCATTTAATCCAGAGCAGTTATATATGTGGCTCCCTTTACTCCGTCTTAACTGCAGCAGCAGTGCATTGCAATCAATATCCTTTTCTAAAGGCAAGTGCACTAAGCTACACTTCTAATTCTTCAGAGAGCATCATATGAAATAGTATAATAAAACAAAACCAACATGCTCTAGATGACGTATTTTTAATCAAGTCCTCACACTAACAGACAAATGGCATTGAGTATAATTTTTATTAACGCATTAGTCTTAGCAGTTGAATACTGACTTCAGAAAACCCGATTCACTAAATTTGCTAAAGTTTTTTGGACATCAGTATTGCCACTTTTAGAAGTTTCATTGTTCCCAGATTTGCAGAAAAAGAACAAAAAACTTAGCTTATACCTCCAATACCTGCATTAATGCTTATACAGTTTTGGTGGTGTTCTTACTCATGCTTTAGATTACTTCTCCCTTATCCTTCTCTCTGCTTTAGCTTTATTCATTGTCATCCCTCTAAGCTGAGTTAAATTTGGGGAGGTGAAAAGTTTCATTTTGTGTTTGGTCCTCTTTTTTTTTGTTGTTTTTCAAACTCAGATCCAAAAGGAAAGTCCTTGGCCGTAAAGATTCTGAAGACGACCGTACCCGCAACCATTCTCCGTCGCCCCCCGTAACTCCCACTGGTGCTTCCCCAACCTTAGCTACCCTCAAACAAGCCGGATCGATTCAGAGAAGCATTCGCAAGAGCAGCACCAGCAACGACAACTTCAAAGCCCTGCTGCTGAAGAAAGGGAGCCGCTGCGATACCAGTTCCCGCATGTCCGCAGCAGAGATGTTGAAGAACACGGACCCGCGGTTCCACCGGACGAAGACGGATGCCTCCCCTGACCTTCCTGACAGCCCTGCCAGCTGCTCGCCCAGCAAGAGCAAACGGGCCCAGGAAGAGTGGGCCAAGAGCGAGGGCCTGATGCCAAGGAGCATGTCCTTCTCTGGCACCAGGTATGGCCGGTCACGAACACCCCCCTCCGCTGCCAGCAGCAAGTACAACGTCCGCAACCGCATCCAGAGCAGCCCCATGACCGTCATTAGTGAAGGAGATGGGGAAGTGGTGGAACAGTCAGAGGTCAGGGTCCGAAGGACTTTGGAAGAGCAGCAAGAGAGGCAGCTCGATATATTTAACAGTGATGAAATGGACATGAATGACTTTCCATATGCTGAGGAGGCAGGCTGCAAGGAGACCTTGGATCCAACCCATCTGGACTTAATGACTGAAGCAGGTACTTCAAGGAAGTATCTGAGCCCTGCAGCTGAAGAAAGTTAAAAGGCAGCGACAAAAGGCGTTGGATATTAGTCTAGAAAATGACAGAGGACTAGATTCCAGAAGAAAGCCCAGACCAGGACAAGTTTACTTTGCTGAGCATTTATTCCATGAACTGCATGTGTGTGTTTAAATGCTAAAGCAATGCTAGTTCTGCATGGTTGGGTTGGGGTGGGGAGGACTTGCTTTGAATGAGTGGTCTGTGGCTTAAAGAAAGTTAACAGTTGAATTTTTTGTGTAAAGCCTTAGAAGTCCTCTTGGGGGAGGGGAGGGGGGAATTTTTCTCAGAGCCTGTAGGGGTGTGAAGTTTTTCTTTTTCTTGAGACTGCAATTGTGCAAGCAAAATTTAGGAAGAAGCCTGAAAAAGAAGAATGGGAAGGCTCCTGTGGTACAAGCTGGACATCTGCTTCAAAAGCATTGTAGTGGTCAGCGTAGTGCATTCGTTAAGCAGAGAGAGGCAGGATGAGGCACATTCAGCTATGAGAAGGTAGTAGGGTTGGTGCTGAGTTTATGACTGGGGTATACCCCAGTGTTCGATGAAGCGTGTCCTGCTAAAGCAATTAGGTCACCAGGTTATGAATTGGTCCAGAGTACTTTTTTTTTTTTTTCTGAGGGAAAATGAAATACATGGTTAACGTGGAAAAGGGAGCCGAGTTTTCTAACACACTACTAGCTGCTATGCAGCCACACATGTACGCTTGGTGCAATACTCATTTCCAAGTGAATTGCTTCCTTGACTCGAGTATTCCCTTAGAGAAGTGGAACAACTGGATGTGTGCGGAGGACTCGAGCAGACAGCAGAAAAGTGGGAGAGGAGTTAAGCGTTGTACTGCCAGAGCGAGGAAGGGTTTGCGTGTCTGAATTGGAAAACAAAATTTGCCTTGGAGAACTTGCACTACAGAGCTGTAGGTGGAGCCTGTCTTTCAAAACTGAAACTTGGGAGTTGTGTTTTGCCAGAAGTCTTTCTTCCATTTGTCAAAATGGGAAGATTATTACTTTTCATCACTTGAAATACAGATACTTGCTAACTTTTGGTTACCAAAGATTAAGTTACAGTTACTTTCCTTTTTGATTTGCCTGCAGTATTTCTCTCTTTTTTAACCTTCATAATTTAGTGAGGTTCGTTTTTATTGTATATTTTACAGATAATAAAAACATTTAACAGTTTTCCAATTGTAAAGAAGACCATTAATTAAAACTGAAATATTGGCTGGAGTTTTTGGTTCTTAGTAGGAATTTTGCATCATTTGATGGCGTGCGCAGTTTTTGTATTGTTTGTAAATATTGAAAGTTGTTAAAATATCTTTTGATCTCCCTACTGTAGAATTTATACATTTTTAGATTGCTTTTAAGAAGAAAAAGCACTCTTTGTAGATTATTTATTTTAGAAAAATATGCTTGTAATCTCTTTCTTCAATCCTTTACTTGTTAGTAATGTAAATTTCAGGGGCCTTCGTTTAACTCTTCCCTTCACAAGAGGGGAATAGTGATGAAAATGCTGTGACTTTGCTTCAATAAAGAAAAAAGGCTGCCAGTTGCCATATTGTCTTTTGAGTTGATTAAAATCTCCTTCAAAAGATGTGTCCCGCAGAGTATGGCAACCGACTGAATGCCATAAACCGTGCATCCAGCTACTAATCTCCAGTTTTCATTCACTTCAGAGGCAACTAAACCATACTTACATATCCATCCCATTTTGGCATCTCAATGCTGAGACTAAAAAACCTGAAATAATCCTCAGCTTTTTGCAGCATGCAGTATCATCTGTGAGTGTTTCTACTACTACTCTCTTACTCGCAACCTGTCCCAGAACACTAAAATTGTTGGAGAACCAGATTATAAGCAGTGTGAGTGAGAAGTGAAATGAAGAGGAGAAGGTGAATCCAGCTGCGCTCACTGGAATGAAGGTGGGATTAACTGGTGCACAGCAAACTTTCTGCCATTTTTGCCTGCTAAATACATTTAAAGAACCATTGGATTTTTTTAATAAAATGAAAATGTAACTGGATTAAGTAGATTGTTTCAGATATTATTAATACTGATCTGAACTGCATACTGTTGCAAAGAACTAGTGCAAAACATTCTGCAACTGCTGAACATCTCAGGAGTGTTGCTGTGGTGTTTTTCCCAGAGCCGATCCCATGGAACACAGAGCGCTGCATCCTTTTCCCAGCAGGTACTGTCCCTTTCGAAGCTAGGCCTAAATGCTAACTCGTCCTCATGCCACCATCCTGACAGCAAGGTACTCAGGCTTTGTTTTATTGTTTACAAATGGGGAAATCATCTAAGTGACAAATTGCAGCATTGGAGAAAATTATAGTTCTGGTGTCTGCAACTTCTGCAGTCCTTCGCAGTGTTTTGTGTGAGCTGCCAAGGCAGCTGGTTTCCTTCGCGCTGGACCGCTGATGCTGCCAGTCGTTTTTATAGGCTATGTGGGGAACTCTTTGGAAAGTCCCAGCTTATGTGCACACCATCTTGTCTGCAGGTAGGTGAGATTAAACTTAAAGGTAGCATGAGCTGAATTTCTTCTCTGGCCGCAGGTAGCCTTGATGCTCATCCAAAACCCATGTGTGGTGTGAGTTTGGGCTGAGGCTCAGATTTTGGGTAGCGTGCAGCTTTACTGTTTATGTAGCCCTACCAGTGTTGCTACGTGACTACATTTTGCACAGTAAAAGATGTAGTGAAATACTTTAAATGTTCTGAAGTATGTTTAGTAGTGCTCATAATGATATTTATTTAGGCACCTGATGTAACTTTCCTATGGCAATACCACCATATCCTGTCCCTGCTGGCATCATCCTCTGTAGCAGCATGTCAAATTGGTTAGTAGCTCAGTTTTCTCAGCAATACAGCTCTTGGCCCAAGTTTCCACTATGAAACCTTAAGAGCATGACAGCTTTAGGCTGTGTTTTCTGTATTGTCAACAACGTTGGTGTGTATGTAATTGTGCTAAGGAAAACATGCTTAATTTTCTGTCACGCATCCAACTTCAAAGTTACTTTCTTCGATTATAAGCTTCTTCCATAGGGAGGTTTTGCAATTGTGGCTTTTTTGGTCAAAAAGTATAGATTAAGTTTAGCAAACCTCTGCTAAAGACATCCAGAGCAGTAGGAGAGGAGGAAAAATAAGCGAATTTCAGCCATGCAAAGGAGCAAAAGGAGACTGTTGTCATCCTGATGTTGTAACAATATGATGCATTGAGGGCTCATTCAGAGTTTACAGTTGGTTTACAGTTTGCCTCTAAAACAAGAATCATTATTGAAGCTAGATGTGAGATTCATTTCTGGTTTTCCTTTTATTTGGAATGGTTTTCAACTCCAATCTTTTCCTAAATTTTCTCTATATTAACTCATTGTATGCTTCCTTCATTTGTGTTCAAAGTTGGTTGTTGCTGGTGCCAGATGTAGGCAGCTCCAGCCCCCTTAGAATTAGAGCCCCTCAGTTATGACGTTAATACGTTGATAAGGCTCTGTGGCATTTACACGCCTTCGCTGTTTATATACTAGAGAGAGGAGAATTTATTAATTTAAAGGATGGTTATGCAAAGCAATAGCTTGGTGAGAGGAGGTTTGGAAGGTTACTGGGAATCAGTTAATATAATTGGGAAAGAAGTGGATTTGATGAAGATGGGAGTTTGAGGAACCAGGACTGGATGCTGGTTCATGCATAAGGCTTGGTCTGAAAGAAGGCACGGAATAATGGCAGAAAAGGTAAAGCGGGCAGATTACTGAGAAGAGAAGTACAATGAATGCGCAGAATGACATTAAGGTGTGAGGCGGGGAGGCTAATGCAGATTCTTGAAGATGAAGCTTCAGCAAGTGCAGAAGAAAGAAGGCAAAGGAATAATGGGATAGTCAGAGCAAAGGGAAAGAAAAATTTTAGCCTATATATTTCTTCACAATTCAAAGGATATAGAAGGCCAAAGTCAGTCAAATGTGGAAAAACGTTTTTGAAGAGGAAAAAGAGCAAAACTGTGAGCTTAGAGAAGCAGGAGACCTCGGGCAACACTGGGCAGGCGGCTACAGGCTCAAGCACGGCTCTTGGAAGGGGTCTGGACAGAAAAGCTGTGCCTGAAATCTGGAAAGAATATGGGATTGGAGAGATTAAATCTTAGATTTATCCTGCCTAATTTCTACCAAGAACCCTACATGCAGTGATTCCTATGGAGTGGTCACAGTTCTCCAGGCACCTGCGTTCTGGTAACTCGCCAAACCTTGGTCATTTCCTGGAGCAAAGGGAAGCCACTTGTGCATGCAGCACAGGGATAAATGTCTTCATAATATTGTGAGCAAATATATCTTGTCAGGTATTGTTGGGATCCCACAAAGTTGTGGAAAAACCATTTATAGCAGCAGTCCCTGCTCCAACAAAGCTGTTGCTATAGTACGTTTAGGTGGTTGAAAATGATGCATTGTTTGCTTCTATAAGAGAAGATTAAGAGCATGGACTTCAACAAGAAAACAGTGTAAAAAAATTTACAGTGGCAATGAGGAATTGTTACCTATTTTACTTCAAATAACTCCAGTACTCACAAAAAAGAACACAAAACTACAAATTGCATTAGCTATATAACATACGAAGTACATTATATTAGCTTTCTGAGTTCGCCCGCTATACTTTATTTTGTGAATAACTTTCAGAAGTTATTTCTTTCATGGTTAAGACTAGAAAGTCTTCTGACATAAAATTGATAATTTTCTTGGTTCTAAAGAGGTGTCATAAACTTTTAAATCAGAGTGCAGCATTAAAATCTTGCAGGTTCCATACTGGATCATGACCGTGGCTGTACTGGTGTGAATTAATAAGGACTCAACAGAGTAAAATACAGAGATGTTTGATAAAGAAGTGCCATGTCATTTATTGTTCTGAAAGACTGGGTAAAAGCCTTGGTAGCGCTTCCCCAGAAAAATAAATACATTTTATGTTGCAAATTTAGCTCTTTGCATTTAGTTTCTTTCACATAATGCACAACCAACCTTTTAAGGGCCCATCAGTTCTTCTCCCAACGATGCTAATGCAAAATGTCATTGATTTTTAGTAGGAAATTGTCAATAGTGAATCCCGATGTGTGTGGATATGCATGTGGGGGTTATATACAGAAGAGAGAAAGGCCGATCCCAATGTACATGAGTTGCTGTCTGTAATATGCTGCTCTATTTGTGTACCAGCCTTCAGAGTAAAACCAGAAATTCTAGCTACTGAAGGAACAAAAAAAAGTAAAAATCTGTCAGGACACATAGATCGCAGAAGTTTCTGCATATTCGCTACCTCTTGAAAAAAATGGTAAAAATGTAAGTTCCGTGTTTAGATGCTAAAAACTAATTTGTTGGGGGGGGAAATACATAAATTACAAAAACAATTTAAATAAAATCTGGCAACAAATGAGAAGTACGGGAAACAAAATGTCCTATCTACCATCTGAAGAAGAATGCTTCCACAACAGCAGTATTTAAGACTTGCTTAACTCCCATGTTCTTCTTGTACCTCTCGGTAGTAAACTAATGTCTGCTTTAAAAGTCAGTCGAATAAACATATGTCGTTTTCTCCTGAACACAGGAATTTCTGGGTCCATTTTTCTGCAGCGCAGGGTGAAAAGAGTGTTAGAAACGTAGCTAGCAATTTCATTTGGGAAAAAGTAAACTGATTTCTAGGCCAGTTTAAAACCGGTGAAAGAGCATTACAGTGACAAGAGCAGTCGGTGCCCAGCGCAGCATCACCAGTTGAGAACCTGCCCCAGTGGAGTCTGAAAGACGGTCCCATCCCTTTCTCCTTAAGTGAGATGCTGTAACGTGCAGCCTGAAAAATGGCAATTGTTGTAAATTCCTGTGCCAACTGGGAGCTGCAGTGTAGTCAAAAGGATTAAAAAAAAAAGCTCAGATTTATGTAGTCAGTCTAGAAGTCACAAGCTAGGGAGTGATAATGATTTTAATGTATTTGCCTTTTTATAGAGTCCTGATACAAAGCAAAAGTACATTTCAGAAAGGAGACCTTAAGACAACAAAAACGCTTGTGCCAGGGAGCACGTGGCTGGGAGCGGAGGTCATGCAGTTGCACAGGAGTCCAAGCCTGGCTCTGGGGTAGCTTGTATCCGCTTCCAAGCCAGGGGCATGACGCGCAGTACCAAACCGCTGGCGGTCCCAGGTAAGACTGGCATATTCCCATACACAGAACATTGCATCTTTCAGGGTAAAAGTCTCTTATCCAGGATCAACCAAACAAATTCTACAGAAAGGTGTCTGTGATGCAAGAAAAAAGTGTACCTCGATGTAATATTTATGAGGATAACCCTTTACTTATTCCAAAATGGAACATTGGTAAGACCGGTTTTCTCCATTTACTGATGCAGCTTTTTGCAAAATTTGTCAGAAGTGAAGAGTGTGGCATGTGGGGACATGAAAAGCAGTTGACAGGTTATTTCTCTGAGTTTAAAAAATCGCCAGCACTACTTTGTTTCTAGACTGATAAGCACAACCCTAGGCAAGCGAAGCTGTGTAAAAGAAAAGCATTTTCTGAAGTGCAGCTGTGAAGCCTAGGACTGACTATGCAACAAATTGGTCATCTAATTCATGGGATGAGTTTCTTGCATGATGTGACAACCTCTATAGACCCAGGTGAGATTTTAGGAACGAAGAATCTCAAAAATTACTTCCTGTGCCACAAGCATTCTCTGCCTCAAATGATCACCAGTGTCTGGGAAATGGTAGTGACCTCCTAGAAGAGAAACTCTTAGTCCGTGTTAGAAGTTATCTAAAATACTTGCTGAGAAAAGAGAGAAGAAAGTATCTTGGCAATAAACTGGAGTTGTCTTTCTCAAAAGTTATTCTGGTTGTTACTCTTGTTTCTCAGACTTTTCCTTCTTTGGATAAACTACACCTCATGTCACCTGTTAATTTATGACTGCCTTAGCAGTATTCTTCCAACAGGTATTTCCTCATCCTGCTTCAAACATCTTGCTAGCATCAAGACTTCTTTGTGATACTGGTATATCTTCTGAAAGGCCTGACAAGAATAATAAACGTGAAGGGAGTTTAAGCTTGATTGACCTTTATGCCCTAGTCTGTAGACCATGGACTCCCAAAATTCCTCTGTCTGGGAAACTGCCACCAGTGGCAGCACCTCCTGCATCTGTGGCAGCACCTCCTGCATCTGCGCCAGCCCACATGCATATGTGACAGCACAGGGGCCTCCAGCCTTGCTCGCTTTTCAGTTATTACAGACCACTGAAAGCTTTTTGTTTGCTACACTGTGGATTCAGAGGAGAGTTTCCAGCAGCTACATTTCTCTCACCTCTTGGACTCCACTACCTTTCCCCTCTCTTAGCACGTCTGCTTTCCTTCATCACAGTTCCAGACGCTTCTTTTCATTCTCCCCCAGCAGAACTCCAGAGGCTGACCCTGACCTCCAAGCTGTCTCTCAGCACCCCATTTCACACCCAGCTCCCACAAACGAGAAGCTCAGCTCTGTGTCCTTAGCCACCCCACCTTGTCCTCACACTCATGAAAGGTCCGCAAACAGCTATGGGCAGCGGTGACACCACTTTAGCAATAACAGGATGATGGACAGGCGCTCGCAGTGTGCACTTAAATGCATGGTGGGAGATGTCTCTGCAGTCAGCGTCCAAAATCAAGTTGTGGTTTGTGCCCACAGTGTGGGAACCTGTCCTATAACCTGTTAGCCTACGCCTTGCAAGACTGTTGCCTACAGTCTATTTTACTTGCTCTCTTCACCTGCAAATGTTTGTGTTTCCTAAACATCTGTGAAGAGAGGTGGCCCTGGGACAAAAGACAGCTTGTATTAAACATCTTCTCAATGAACAAACTGGTAAGATAAATGGCTGCACAACTTGAATTGCATTTCTCAAGAACTTCATGGCCTGATAGATGCTATCTCAAAAAGGAGAATTCCATCAAAGAGGGCCTAATTTGGAACACTGAAAAACCCAGAAAAGATCAAAGTTTTTCCTGGTGGTCTTCAATTGCACTTCTCAGCAATCTATAACTGAGAAGATACTGGAACCTGGAACTCAGTTTGTTTCCTTCATGTTTCCAAAGTACTCAAGTTTTTTCCTCTCCTCCCTAGCTCCTGTTGGCACAATGTTTTTATTGTGATATATGAACAACCAATGTGGGATAATAACGGAAGATTTGGCGAGGAGGCTTATAAACACATACAAGTAATTTGCAGCTGGGGTGTAGAAAAACACATATATCATACTAATTGTTGTTTAGCCTTGCGCGTCTGACAAGTAGAACATCTGTGTTTAGATAACATAGGCCTGTGATTAGACCTAGAGGCACCCTATCAGACATGCTTGAGATTCCTGCCCCACTGCAGGAAAGATCAAAGCACAGCAGAAACTACGCTTGCGCAAATCCCCGATAAACAGGGGCCATCAGCAGGCTCAGATATCCTCCTG
The DNA here is from genome assembly GCA_013400195.1 of Aramus guarauna. Taxonomy (NCBI): domain Eukaryota; kingdom Metazoa; phylum Chordata; class Aves; order Gruiformes; family Aramidae; genus Aramus; species Aramus guarauna. Next base: position 208,381 of record VXBL01001851.1, read on the forward strand.
CATGGACCGAGCTCCGCGGTGCCTGCGTCCCCCCGCCCGCGTGCCTCTGCCCGGCTGCTGCTTTAGGGATCCCTTGCTTGGCGAGGTAAGGAAAATAAATTTACTCTTTGCATTTCATCTGTGGTTTTGTGGTTGTCCCTGCATCCTGCCTGTGCCGACTCACACATTGTGGTGCAGTCGGCCCGATCCAGGAACAGCCATGTGCTGGCTGCCAAAAATTTGGGGACTGGGGAGGCCACAACAGTGACTCTCCATATTCCGGGATGGCCCAGTACTGAGCACCGGACCCCCGTGGCCACTTTGCTGGCTGCATGGGCTCTGCCAGAAGTGTGGCCTGAAATAGCTGGCGGGGTGGTTACCCCCGGACAATTGAAGCAGCTACAGGTGGGTTGCCAGGGAAAGCAGTAAGTTAGCAGGGAGATTGGGCTGGTTATTAGTTACTGGTCTTAGAGGTCTTGATCATGTAGTTGTGGCATTATGGAGTAAAATGAGAGCATTGGAAAAGGAAGTCAGGACTTTATAAGAGGCAAAGGTGATTGTGCAAAAAGTGATTACTTCTTGAGCAGAGCAGTGCTATGGGCTGCAAGGTACTGTAGAGTGGTTGGCAGCCCGTATTGCTAATAAACGGACAGATACGGAAAAAAGTAAGGTTTCCATTTTGCAAGTTCATGCTCTCACCATGAAACCTTTGTGAGATCACAAGGAATGGGATGGAAATATCTGGAGTGAATTCTTGGACTCTGAGGCTGACTTTGAGTTTGATTTAGAAGTCAGGGAGGTGGTAGAAGCATGACACACACACACCCCCCATACAAATGAAGGGGCGGCAGGAACAAGCGGATGGAGGAGTGCAGGTCACACGTACTTACACCTCGAAAGAGTTAAGAGAATTTTTAGAGATCTATCAGCAAAAGAGTGGGGAAGGTATACTGCCGTGGATTTTGCGAGCTTGAGGTAGTGCAGCTGCATCTATCTATTTATTAATGGCTGAAAGAGATTCATAAAGCCCTATAGCCAGTGATGATCAGATACAACAAGAATATGCTCAGTTGCAAAATATCAGAGATCCTGATTATTGCACCTACGCTATATCAATGGTTGCGTGCAGCAGTTTTAACAGCATATGCCGAACCTGTTG
>VXBL01001853.1:5110-25092 GCA_013400195.1 Aramus guarauna
AAAAGAGCCCAGAGGAGGGCCACAAAGTTGATCAGAGGGCTGGAGCACCTCTGCTATGAGGACAGGCTGAGAGAGTTGAGATTGTTCAGCCTGGAGAAGAGGAGACTCCGAGGAGATCTAATTGCGGCCTTCCAGTATCTGAAGGGGGCCTACAGGATAGATGGAAAGCAACTGTTTATCAAGGACTGTAGTGACAGGACAAGGGGTAATGGGTTTAAACTGAAGGAGGGGAGATTTAGGTTAGATGTTAGAAAGAAATTCTTCCCTGTGAGGGTGGTGAGGCACTGGCTCAGGTTGCCCCGAGAGGTTGTGGAGACTCCATCCCTGGCCGTGTTTAAGGCCAGGTTGGATGGGGCTTTGAGCAGCCTGGTCCAGTGGAGAGTGTCCCTGCCCATGGCAGGGGCGTTGGAACTAGATGGGTTTTGAGGTCCTTTCTAACCCAAACTATTCTATGATTCAGAATAACTTTTTAATATTTTTACTATAGAAAGTAAAAATGTAGTAGTAAATACAGGCTGCTTCTGAAGGCTGTAGTTTACTTTTTGTGAAGCAAAAAATCTACATACCCAGGAGTTTCTTCTCGATGTGAATTGTGAGCCAAAAGTCTCTAAAGAAACTATGAATTTCTCTTTCATGCTAGTGTTATTCCTTTGCTTGCTTGTCTGGCAGCCCTTTCCTCATTCCCTGCAGTGGGTTAGCACTATGGATAAGATAAGCAGCCTAGGCATAGCTTATGGCACACGTTAAAGATTTTTTCTGAGGGCTGGCTCTCCTTGTTAGTTAATATGGTCCTCCATACATGGAGCTTATTAGTGCTGACCAAAGTGTCTACAAAGGAGTTAACAGCAGAAGTAAACTAGGCAAAGAAAATACCTGTTTAAAGATGGGACGGTTGGCTTGGAACTGCTGTTTGAGAACAAACAAATCTTTAAAATTAGACCACTTTGATGCCTTTCTCCTCATATAACTGAGTAAAAAGTAATTTCTAATTTAGGTGTAAAGAGGCACGGGTTTTCTTGAATATAACCTGTGCTACCAGTTAGCATGGTTTCTTTTAATTTCTTGGGAATATTTATCAGGAAGCCAATCACATAGCTGCATGCAGTAACCTAGTTTTAAGGATGCTTTTGATCACCAGTAGAGCAGAGTTGTCAAGCTAATGCGGCTTCTAGAATAGATTGTTTTCAAGCTTTAAGATATTTCTCCAAAATAGGTTACTTCAGAGCAATAGAGAAATACAATACAGAGCAATACAGAAACTCCTTTGTTCCTTCTCAGGTTAAAGCCATAGGAGATGAGTGATTGAAACAATTACTCTAGGGGAAAGGTTGCCCCTTGGAAACTGTTTAGGAGAATTCCCAACATCTGCTGCTATGCTATGAGTGAGTTAGCTGAGGACAACAGCAGGCAGTTGGATTGGCATAGTAGAGCCTAAAATACCATTGCTGTCCACACAGGTGAAGTCTGTTTTCCCAGAAAACAGAACTTGGCACTGTTAGTTTGTAGCAAAGTTGGGAGAATTCGCTAGTCAAGTTGGTGACAGACATTGATTATTAATCATAGCTTGCAAGTTGAGAACTGCTATGTATAAAGAACGTCCTCAAAGCATATACCATATTTCAGTTTGGATGCATTCACTTAGATGTAAATTAGTTTCTATAAATGTTTGACTATAGTTGAACATCTTAAGCTTTCTAAAATAACTATAGATATTTAAGACAGTACATCAAAATACACTAAAGCACCATTTTTATTGCTGAGATTACAGGAAGAGCATGCTTGTAAATTGTTGATAAGCTGACTGCTTTTTCTCATGACAGGATTATTGAGGATGAAGCAGAGCCATCTCTCCTTTTTCTGTTGCTGGCATTTCAGTAAAAATAATGCTTTAGAACAAAGCCAGAGAGATCTTTTCTGGAAGTATGGCAAGAGATGGCTGAGATTTTTAGGGAGCGTTGGCCAAAATTAGCTTCAAAATCCCCTGATCCTCCTTGTGATAACTGGTGCTGTGAAGACTTTGGATGTGTTCATTGGAAAGGTGTAGCAGGAGGATCAAATTAGTCTTGCTCTTTTCAGTCCTATAATTATGGTGGGAGTTGAATGTTGTCTCCAAATTCTCTGTAAAAGACTAAAGTATGTTCTTGGTGCTTGCAAAGTGTATTGTGCAGGCTCTGGCCCCTGCAGGGCAGTAAGGACAGAATGATGGTGTGCTTTGCAGTAGCTTCCTGTTGTGTGTGTGACATCTCTTTTGGCCCTGTGCGTGCATACTCCTCTGGCAGCTTGCTGTGTAGTTTCCTGACTTCCTCTTAGTAAATGGTGGTGTGCAGCCTGAATTTCAAGCCTAGAAAACAGCCAGGCAGCTGTTTGCCAGGTGAGTAGAGTCCACCTGCATTGCCAGAATGTAAAATGAAAAAAGATGATCCTGCAAGAGAAACAGTCTGTTATTGCTGAAAGTGGTGAGTGCAAAGCAGTTGACTTCAGGGGTGATTTTCTGATGTTTTTCAGTATCTTCTAATCTGTGTTGAGAGTTTCTTTCAAAATTTTATGCTGACAGCTTTCAGCTGGTCCATGTTCTGTAGCACTATATTGTGCAGTCTGGATTAGTGTGTATAGAGAGAACAAGAGTGCTCTTGGAGATTACGCTTAATTTCCTTGGAGCCTTTCTCAGAGCTGGGGTGGCAGAAGCTGGCACCTGGTTTTCCAAGACTATCTACTGCCCAAAGATAAATGTGTCCAATTCTTATGAGCTTTTCTGAATGTCCAGGATGATGGGGTTATAGGCACAAGGATGCTGGCCCTAATTACATATGTGTAAAATGACATGTTCAAACTCTAGGTTGTAGAACACCATTAGATGCTGCATGGACATGTAGTGGGAAATAAAAATTCATGTCAAGTTTGACTTTTAAGTTGCTATGAAACTTAATTTCTAAACTTGAGGTTAGGGGTCAGTAGGACAGTGTTGGTGACACTACCTGCACTATGAAAATGGTGCTTGGAGCATTTCTTACTGAAACATTTTGTGAACTGATCAATACTGTCTTGAGGACCTGTTTATTGAGGGGAGCCATTGTGGATGGGGGTGTGACAGTGCAATGGTCAAAGCAGAGTAAGCCAAGAAGTTAAATACTGTCATTCCCTCTTTCCGTAAGCCTTTCTACATAACTTCCACATTATAGCCTACAGTTAAATTTTGTTTGCTTTCTCCTATTTGGTTCATAGGATCAGTGTATTTGATATGTAGAGTAGGATGCAGGATTAATAGGAACATAAGAGAATGCTTTTTTCCTAATAGCCTATTTTTTCCTCTACCTGTGCTTCCTACTTGAATGGCCACTTAGCAGCAAGAGCTCATTCCTGGTATCTGTATACAGAACAAGATATGTGAATCAGTTGGGCACTGCCCAGACATTGCCTATTGCAGCAGCTGGGGCCTTGCTCTAGTGTAGCTCCGTCAATCTTTCAGAAGATGAGTTTGGAGACTTAAGTTTTCTAGCCTTCTAACAGTGTTGATTGAAATTGAGTAGTGATTGTTTTGAAGTGTAATTGAGGGAGGTTTTATTAAAAAGAGTAAAACCTGACTTCAATTAGTTTGTTGCACATCTGTGGCTGATGTTGAGCACTGAATTGCTGTAATTAAGGTTAAGCTTTAGTGTAGATATAGTTCAGGTTACAACATCTTATAATAGTGATGTCATCCTGAAAAAGGAAGTCATAGAATATTAAACAAAGAAATTTAGGGCTGCCAGTTTTAAGCTTGTGCAATTCAGGAAGCCATGTGACTTACCCACATAATTTGTGATGGAGTTGGTATGCCAAGCAGAAAGTATTGGTGTGTCATTTGAGGTAGGTCAACATGTAAAAATACAAATGTGCAAGTATTTAGCCAATAGAAAAATGCTGTATAGTTCAAAGGAGCTTGCCTTTTGAGTCAGGAGTAAAAATTGTTGAATTTGGGCAACTATATTGTATCCTATCTGGAGCACTGGATAAAGGCTTGGGGGATGTGGATTCTGGCCTTGGCTGTGCTACTTTTTCCCAGGTAACCTTACAAGTTTTTAATTTGCTGTCATTTTTCAGTCTATAAATTGAGATGAATTTTTGTAAGGCGAGTGATAATGCCACCTCTTCATCTCAACATTATAAGCTGTATTACTTGGTTAGGTAGTGTAAGTTTAAGGCATCGTTCCCATTGGAGCATCAGTGATGGGAAAGCAAATTTGGGGTGATGAGTTGTTGGCATTTGTGAAAGTTCTTTAAGTTACTGTTGCTCCTCATTAGGATTGCCTTAATAGTAAGAAGCAGGAAGAGCTGGAATCAAAAAGAAGTGTTAAAGCTTGCTTGATTTTTATATGCCACTAATTTTTTGTCAGGTTAACAACTGATGCTGGGATTGTTGAATTTTAAGCAAATGAAAAATAGCTACTTGTGATTACTTTAGTGACTTACCTGCTCAGTGGGTCTCAGAAGAAAGCTCAAACTAGGAAAAATAATATATGAAGCTGACACTTCATGCTACCATTAAGAACACATGTTGGTCACTCAAGAAAAATGTTGACTGTGCTTTATTGCTAGTATCATGCCCCAAATTATCTCATAAATAGTACTTATTTTTCTTCCAATAAAGGAATCAGGGCTTTAGTCAGCCCAAGTCAGTGCTAAACTATTCCCTGGCTTACTAAGGTAATTAGTGTCACTTTATCAGGTCAGCTATTCAATGTGGCAAAGATTCCTCTCCTCATTATATTCTTCTTTTGTAGAAGCTGGCCAATTTAGTCTTCTTGGTACTGTAACAAAACACCTGAGTGCTGGTTTTTACTAATGTGAATGTTTTATGACAACCAGAACAATTTTACAGGAAAAACTTCCTAATCATGTAGCTCAGGCTGTTAGTCTAGGAAGATTTTATAGGATAAACAACATACTGCCATTCTTTTATTGCTGCAGCTGTGAACAAAAATAGCTAGTTAGCAGGGTCCCTACTGATTTATTCCTGCTTGTAATCTACACCTGCTAATTTAATAAAAATAATTTCCCATGTCTTGTTTACTACTTCTTCCCATTCACTTACTCTGACTCAGTTGCAGTACTGATTGGTAGAAAACTTCTAAAATTTATTGCATACAGTGCCGTAGTCTCATCATGAACAGCTTTCGTTGGCTTCTGTCATGCTGCATTGTTTGAAGCAGACTGGCAGGAATCAAGAGAACAATCGGGAGCTGGAGTAAGTTCACATCTCGCTGCATATGCTTCAAAATTGGCAGAAGAACAATGAGATTGGGGAAATCCCCTTGAACAAGTACTGCACAGTAATCTGACTTCAGCATTTTTTTCAGAAAAGATCCCCCAAATTGTGGCTTTTTATTCCGAAATGTACAAGCAAGTTCCAGCAGGTCAAGAATTGAAAGTCTTCATTGAGAGTCTTTGCCTGTAATTGTAGGTAAAGTAACCAATTTCTTCAGATGCTTGGCTTGTTTTTTATTAGGTACTGCATAGAGAAAAGCCTGATGCAAAAGCAGCAAATAAGTCTTGCTTAAATGCAGAATTTCAAAGTTACTGTTTGGTTGAATTAGTGAGTAACATCCCAGAACTGATCTTCACTTCCTCTTTTGTGGGAGGCTTCAAGCCAAGTTCCTCCGATATTTGAAATAATTTTAACTCATGCTGTAGTTATGAAACTTTGAACATAAAGAAAGACCAATATCAACTGATGTGTAATCTTGCAGGTTTGTGACATAAAGAGTCATGTTTGAAATGGTGTTTGACTCTCGAGTGTTTAGTTGAAAAAGTCTTTTTGATAGGTAACTCAAAGGTTAATTTCATGGACTTACCTACATTATCCAAGGGAGCCCTGCAAACCTTGCTGTGCTTGGGTAAGCCTACAGCAGCGCAGCCTCCAATCACCAAAGCTTACTGGTAGTTCTTTACTGTCTCTCCGCAATAAATCTCCCCTTCTGTTACAGCGAGGGGAACTTGGCTATAAACTTAACAGCCATATCAGGGAAAGAATTCAGTTGTCTCCATTCTGATGAAATCCACAAAGCTAATAACGAAAATACCTTTTTAGTTCCTTTGTATTTAAATTTGGAGTGTCTAATGTTATGCTTGTCTGAGAACAGTTAGTAACCAAAAATCAATGTTTTGCTGTCGTCTGTACATCTCAATTAGATGAATATAGGTGGAGAACAGAAGGCAAAAGCAATTTTTGCCTGTTGCAAGCTGCATTGGTGGCAGCCATCTTAAAAATGCTGCAATAGTCTGATGATAGGAAGACTTTTTTATTGGAGCCCAGTGTCAGCATGTTTGTTCATCATATGGGAACCCTTCAACGTTTTGTCCAATAACCACAGAACACTCCAAGAAGGATTTAAGCAGCTCTCCTAGCAGCAAGAACCACATGACCGTTTACTTGAGTGCTAGTGTTCCTCAAGCCTTTGAAACTCTCATCTCTTTGCCCGCAATAGGATAGAGAGCGAGCAGGACAACTACCATCTCAGTAGAGAGCAGATGGTGGTAGATCAGGGTTGACTCCTGTTAAGTGGAGTGAGGAAAAGAAACTCTCTGTTGTCCTGGGAAAGCGCTTTCACTGTTAAGCAATTGCATGTGAGGCAAGAGCACTTGTGGGCATCGTCTTCAGATGCGTGTTCTGGGCGTGGATCGTGAGCAAGATGCCAAAGACTTCAGGACTCATCTGTGATCTTAACACCTCTTACCTGTCTAGCTCTAGGCAGCGAAGCTCAGGGAATAGTTTTTGATTTTTGTTCTAAGGGTGCCCCCTGCATACTCAGGTGTTCTGTCAATAGTATCTAATATGGGGTCCCATGTTCTGTTCTGGGCCTGAGGAGAACAGAGGTCTGTAGTTAGGCACCTCAGCCATTAAGTTGATGTCTTGATTTTTGCCTTTGTTAAGCACCTAAGGCAATACAATATCTCAGGAAACATGCTAAGTTAATTTTAAAAATAAAATACTGCTTTTTTTGTATCTGAACACTGAAACTCTTCAAGTCTTTTTATGGCTTCCTTGCTAGTTGTGAATTTTCTTAAATATTTTTCATAAAATGTGGGCATTGCTGTGAGTGGCAACATCATTGACATAATTTTTGTATTTATATACTTATCAAAATGGTGTAACAGTCACAGCACAAGTACCATTCAGTTCTATTCCCCAATACGTTGCTTGGGGAAGCTTCCTCTATGGCTCAAACCTTAGCTTCATTTGAAGTACCTTAGAGGAAATACTGCATGCCTTAGTTATATAACACTTCATGTTTCTTTGAATTTTCATATCCCTCATCTTTAGAGATAGTCTCTTGTTTGGACATGGATCAAGTTCATTGTATTCTGTTTCATCAATTTTCTGCTAGGTATGCATGGCTTGGGCTGCAACAGGGGTCTTCCTGGGTGTAGTAGCTTCCCTGCATTGAGCACTTTGCTATATATATATGTAGTAATATCCTGTGTTCATTTGTCTTCCTGGGTTTCTCGAGACGGGTATGTAATTCATAGGGAAAGCCATCCTGAGGCAGCTTCATTTTGAAATGAGATATTAAAAGATCCTGTAACTGTTGTTCTGAGTAATTTTTTGCCAAGTTAGCATATTTTTCAAGGAACATGGACAAGATAAATGTCTTGCAGAGCTAATCCCTCCCCCTCACTACCCCAAATACCCACTAGTTTGAGAAGGTTAATAAAAATGCCACATCTTTTTTTTTTTTCAGCTGTCCATCAGTTGCAAAACAGCCCACTCATGCAGGAGCATCAGCCGCTCACCCACTTGTAGGATGATGGACTACTTGAGAAATTATTTGACTTAGCTCTTGGTAGCTGTACCTGTTAGCTTGTGGGAAAAGCTTTCACTGCACTTACTGTGACTAATAGTGGTTAGGGAACTTGAGATAAAGGTCATTTTTTAATGTCTGTCTGGAGCTAGTCCTGAAATGTGTATGCTGAGCTCTGTTTATGACTTTTGAAAGTATGATCTTGTATGAGATTGCTATCTGTTGTTAACAAACCAATTTGTTGTGGATAGATCAACCAGTATTGTGATGGATATGTCTTCCTACAAAGGTAGTTTATCCTTTGATACTTCTGATTCTCTTCAGGTCTGTTAAACATGATAGCATTATTCTGTGAAACTCAGCTGAGTCTCATCTTAACCCATGGCATGATATTGCTTACTAATACAAGACAAAAAAAAAGTAACCACATGTGGTGTGAAATGAAATTGAGATGAATCCATTAGGTTGTTCATTACTTATGTAACTTGTAAGTAAAAGATATTTAACAGCTTGACACTGCTCCTGGTCTGGAAGACAATGCTAGTCATTTGTCTCTCTTAGTTGGAGCATTTAAGTGGTAATTTAAATATTAGAAAGGAGTTGCTTGATCAACTGTTTTCATAGGCATGGTATAATGAGTGGAGGACAGATGGTGATTTCTCAACTAGATCAAGTTGTTGAACATCCTTGCTTCATAGCTGCCTGCTACATGGTGTGCTACAATGTCTCACTAGCTACCCAGAGCTCTGTTTCTTTTCCTAAATGGACATTTTTGGAGTGTGTATTCCTGGTTATGCTTCCTTTACTCTGATAATAGAGGTTTGATCCTTTATTTCTTTCAGGAGGTGGTGGTCTTGTGCTCTCTGGAAAGCTTTTGTCAGAAAGCCCAAAAACATTTTACAGTGTAGTATTGTTCTCGATGAAATACAGATAACCTACCTTCAACATTAGTTCTCAGACATGTAATGAACATGGTACTTCCAGCTGTGGTAGTTTCAAACCTGCAAACTTTTACCCCAGTTTAAGTGCTGTAGTTACATTTCTAAAGATAATCTGAGAAACTGCAAAGTAATACAGCAATCAGAAAGCCTTTATTGGCTATAATAGTGTAACAAATGAAAAGTGTACAAATTTCAAGAATACCATCTTAAAGTACAAACATCCATGTCCTCAGAGCTTCTGGGTTCATGTGATGGTCTTGTTTTGCTTTGTTGGAAAAAATTTTCCCCTCTGGTTAGCCTCTGGAGAGCTCCCATTGTGAATGTTGTTATACATCTGTCATCCTCACTAGATGATCTAGAAGTCACTGGTTTGGATGGCTTTTCTTGAACATGTGATTGAGGGGAGTAAATTTGTGATGTGGTTCATCTTATCTCCAGTAAGACTGCTTTGGAGTGAAATACAAATTGCAGCTGCTGAAAGCTGTGGTGTTGAGAGTAGGGAACTTTAGGATGAGTTTCCCAGCAAAGCTGTTAGCTCATGATTTCCATAGGCTGCGTTTGCATGCTCCCTGTCTTCAGTCTCTGAGCATGAGACTTGTGGCCAGCTCCCTGCTGACTCTTGAGTGAGGCTGAGCTGTATTGCATGCCTCTTATTTCTCAGTGCTGAACACAATCTCTGTCCTGCTTGACCTTGTCATTTAGAAGCTGAAAAGTTTGCAGGCTGCCTCTCTACCTGACTTGGAACACAGAGTGAAGACTCTTTGATAGGATTTGCATCTGAACAGACCATATGGACAAGAAAGGAAATAAATGTTTTACTTCTGCTTGGTTTCCATGGCATCCTGGAAAAATTGCTCTTGAACTTTGAGGTGCTATCCTTCCAGCATCTCCTAGCATTGAGAGAAAAATAAAGGTAACACTGATTGTTGGCTGCTTTATTATTTTGTCTGACAGCACTGGGCTAGCATGTCAAGATTTGGGAGAAGAGAGGAGCGTGAAGTGCTTAGAGGCCTGCATTATATCGGTATTTTTGCCTTTGTATGCAGTTTGTTGCACATGTGACCAGGAAGAAATGTGCCTTTAGAAGAGGCAGCAGAAGCATATGCTGTTCATCAAGATGACTTGTTGGCCTGGCCCTCTGCAAAACTGGAAGAAACTAGCTACTGGCCCTGAAATAAGCAATGGGTGGCTCAGATGTTAGGCTTTAACAGAGTATCTTTTGTACCTCACGTTCCACATTTGCATCCCCTGTGGACATCCTTAAAGTTTAAGCTGAAGTAAATGGGAGTTGTTCAATGACTTTTTTCTTTTCCCACAGTGTTAGAGAGGTTAATTGTATCCTGTGCCTCCTGCTTTTCTAGCTATTTTGATGTGTTAATTTTTTAGCATACATCCATTTATGAAGAAGGTTACTTAAGTCATTTTCCTCAGTTCAGATGCTGCATTTTGTATTTGATGTAATGATTTTGAATGTACTGTATAGAATTCTATGTAAACTTTTTGTAAAAAGGTTCTGATTATGAGAAGTTGTGTAATGGTTTGTGGTTTTTATTCCACTAAATATGCACATACTTAAACATTTCTGGATATAGTATGTTCTGAATGTGTATGTGGGGAGGAGGGAGGCAGGGAGAGAAGGTGCAGTTACTGTTTTGAGCTAGTAATATTTGTGTTGCATATGCTCAAAGAAAAAAGGTCTGCTTTTGGATTCTGGGGAAGAAGGAAAACCAAGCTTTTTTATGTATATGACCAATTGCTTAAAAGTAAATCTAAGGGCTTAGAGACATCTGGGAAGTACTCATAATTGTGGGAGCTGAGCACCCCAGCTGCCAATTTTATTGTTGTTTTGCTCAGTTTGTGCTGAGAGAGAAACCTGTGCTTTCAGTTCTGTAAGAGCTTTCTTTTCTGGAATCCAGGGCTCTTTTAGATGTTACTTAATGTACTTTCCTAGACTTAACAGGCTGTGTTTCCCCTTTGAAGAATGGGAAAATCTGTTAACAAACTAACTGCCTACCTGTACTTACAACATGTATAAATATCCATTTAGTCTGGTTGCTAATACTACACTTTAACAGAACTTTCCTAGGGGGTTTGCTTTTTTTACCTCAGTGATTATCACAGAATGTTCTCCAATGAAGAGTCTTGTCCAGCTCCTCTTAAGGATGAGTGTCACTGATCCATGTAAATAACTTTTAAGAAGTCACACTTGTGCTTTTTATTCAGCATTGGTCAAGTTACTAGCTCATCCCACTAGTAAGTGCTTAGAAGAAAAAATCATTATTTCATTTTGAATTACTGAATCTTTACATTTTCTCTTGCAAGAAAATGAGATCAGGACCTCTGTGCTACTTCACATCTTTCACAAGCAGGAATGAACTGCTGTAGCTTTGAGTCATGCCATTTAATGAGTGTGTAAGCCTGGTTATGTACATTTCAGTGAGTAGATGACATTTTGTCACTGTAATACGGGATGATGGAGACGCAGGTAAAAAGATGGGTCAGTTCTTTGCAGGGATGCAAAATGATGTAGGATTCAGTTACATGAAAGTAACATAACATTTGCATTGTTATTGCTGATCTTCAATGTTTTGTACATGAGCATAGTGCAAATAACCTTTTCCCTACCACCCCAAGCATGGGGAAAATAAACTGAGCAAGGTACACTGTGGAAGTTGAGACACTTAGGCCAGCCAAACTAGCTTTTGTTCAGACAATTGGCTGTACAACTAGCTGAGGTGCTGTTTGCAAATACAGGTAGTATAATTAGGATTACTACTGGCTGGTACATAGACATTTTAGGCTGTAGTAAGGAGAAATGCTAATTGCCAGTATGTAGAAAGGATTGTCGAGTCATAATATAAAAGCAGCTACATATGCTCTTTTTGAAACTCAGAATTAAGGAAACCATGATCAGGCAGATNTTTCACAAGCAGGAATGAACTGCTGTAGCTTTGAGTCATGCCATTTAATGAGTGTGTAAGCCTGGTTATGTACATTTCAGTGAGTAGATGACATTTTGTCACTGTAATACGGGATGATGGAGACGCAGGTAAAAAGATGGGTCAGTTCTTTGCAGGGATGCAAAATGATGTAGGATTCAGTTACATGAAAGTAACATAACATTTGCATTGTTATTGCTGATCTTCAATGTTTTGTACATGAGCATAGTGCAAATAACCTTTTCCCTACCACCCCAAGCATGGGGAAAATAAACTGAGCAAGGTACACTGTGGAAGTTGAGACACTTAGGCCAGCCAAACTAGCTTTTGTTCAGACAATTGGCTGTACAACTAGCTGAGGTGCTGTTTGCAAATACAGGTAGTATAATTAGGATTACTACTGGCTGGTACATAGACATTTTAGGCTGTAGTAAGGAGAAATGCTAATTGCCAGTATGTAGAAAGGATTGTCGAGTCATAATATAAAAGCAGCTACATATGCTCTTTTTGAAACTCAGAATTAAGGAAACCATGATCAGGCAGATCTTGATTCATCTGTATTACACAAGTCTTTCAAATCATTTTTCTGTTACTGTTGTCTTTGAGACCCTCTCTGAGCTAGTTCGAAAGGTTTGGTATATCTCCCTCCAAGCTTAATGGGTTCTTGAACCACAGTTGCATCAGTAAGAAGGTAACTGGTATGAGATGAAGGAATCTGTTCTTTCATCCATCAGTTAATCTTTTTCACAAGGTAGTATCAGTGGATTAACAGACAGGGTATTCACAGGAGTGCAGCTTCAATCCAGTGACTGAAGCCTAAGTCAATATGACAGTGTTCCCTCCTTGGTTTCCTGCTCNACCACCCCAAGCATGGGGAAAATAAACTGAGCAAGGTACACTGTGGAAGTTGAGACACTTAGGCCAGCCAAACTAGCTTTTGTTCAGACAATTGGCTGTACAACTAGCTGAGGTGCTGTTTGCAAATACAGGTAGTATAATTAGGATTACTACTGGCTGGTACATAGACATTTTAGGCTGTAGTAAGGAGAAATGCTAATTGCCAGTATGTAGAAAGGATTGTCGAGTCATAATATAAAAGCAGCTACATATGCTCTTTTTGAAACTCAGAATTAAGGAAACCATGATCAGGCAGATCTTGATTCATCTGTATTACACAAGTCTTTCAAATCATTTTTCTGTTACTGTTGTCTTTGAGACCCTCTCTGAGCTAGTTCGAAAGGTTTGGTATATCTCCCTCCAAGCTTAATGGGTTCTTGAACCACAGTTGCATCAGTAAGAAGGTAACTGGTATGAGATGAAGGAATCTGTTCTTTCATCCATCAGTTAATCTTTTTCACAAGGTAGTATCAGTGGATTAACAGACAGGGTATTCACAGGAGTGCAGCTTCAATCCAGTGACTGAAGCCTAAGTCAATATGACAGTGTTCCCTCCTTGGTTTCCTGCTCACTATGTTGCTATACAGAAGTCTAGGATCTAAGATGTTACATAGCAGGATAAAAAAACAAAAAACCTCCCACCAAAACAAAAAAACCCACACCAAAAAAACCCCCAATAACTCCCCTCCAGAAATGTAGTATATAGGGTACAGATCTTCAATCTATAAACTATACCCTGTTTTCTCAGACAAATTTTACAGAAGTAGCCATGAACAATGTTAAAGCAATGGCATTTGTCCATTTGGTATAAGAAAATGGGATTCCATAAATCTAGTTGACTGTGTCTTACTGCTGTAACTCCATTTTGGATAGCTTGGTGTAGCTCTGGAAGCAACTTCTGCACTCTCTTTCTGCCCCCTTGACAAAATACCAGTTAAGGTAGTAAGGCCTGTAAATGTTAGGCTGGTATAAAGGTGTTTGTGTGCCTGTGCCAAGTAACTTCTGCAGTTCAAGTGAAAATTTGATCTTCTCTGCTGCATTTTTCTTGTTTAGTCTTTGAGTGAACACATTACTGAAAAAAAATGTCAGTCTCACATCAGTAGGGAAGACTTTCCATGAGAATTCTAGAACTTGAAAACTAACTTTCATTCTTGTTTCCCATTTTAAAATGTATAAATGGGGTACTATCACAGTTAACTGAAATTATTTTTCATTTCAGTCACAGTTCCAGCACTACAAATGCATCAGAACATAGGGACAAACAGATTAGATTCAGTGGAAGAAAGGCTTGTGGTTATAAGATTCAGGAGAAAGACAAATGGAGAAGATTGCCTTGAATATGGACTTGCGCACCTGTTAGTGGCTGTAGATTCTGAAAGATACGAAAGATTGAGGAAAAATGTTAGGGTTTTGGTGTAATACTTCACAAATAAACAATTTAAATGTACAAGACCATTCTCTAGTGATTCCTGTATAATATGGGCTTTTGACTAGAGTGGTGCAGTTTGCATTTCAGATTTTATTTGTAATCTTTCTAGTGCTACCACTTAGGTAAAGAGGAGGCTGTCAACAGAACTCTGTGCCTTTTAGCTCCTTTAGAGCTGTTCCACTTTGCAAGACTTTGAAGAAGAAAGTGGAATTATAGTTATATATGAATTGTGACAATATTTAACAACCGGAGTTTCTGGTACTTCATATATAAATATCTTCGAAGTGGTTCTGCCTGCCTTCATCTGATGATGTACTTGTTGCAAGCACTTCATTTAGTACAAAAAGTAGCCAGAGCATGCAGCATTGCCAGTACTTCCAGTACCTAAAGGGGCCTACAAGAACACTGGAGAGGGACTGTTTACAAGGGTATGGAATGATGGGACAAGTGGTAATGGCCTTAAGCTGAAGGAGGGGAGATTTAGATTAGATACTAGGAAGAAATTCTTCACCATGAGGGTGGTGAGGCACTGGAACAGGTTGCCTGGAGAAGCTGTGGATGCCTCCTCCCTGGAAGTGTTCAAGGCCAGGTTGGATGGGATTTTGGGCAACCTGGGCTAGTGGAGGGTGTCCCTGCCCATGGCAAGGGGTGGGACTGGATGATCTTTGAGGTCCCTTCCAACCCAAACCAGTCTATGATGCTATGAGTACTGTAAGTAGTGTTAGTGGTAGAGTAGTTGCTTTGTTCATTCTCTCAGAAAAAAATGGTAATAAATTCATGGTAGCAACAACTTATTATATGCAGATACCAGCCTATGTTTGTGACAGTTTTGGTGCGCATAGGGTACTACTTAAAACTCTGCTGACTTCGGGTTCTTTCAACTATAGCCTAAAAAAAACCCAGCAGCTCTGTAAAACTTGAGTATTACTGATGAAACCTACCACCTTTATCCCTGGTTCTGTCTTCTATTTTGCAAATGCACTTGGGGAAAGTACGGGGATGTCTTGGAGTGTACAGTGCAGTGCCATGCATAGGCACCAGCTTCTTTGATGCTATGGTCATGAGCATTTGGACATTACTTGCACCTACTTGTTTGGATCTGCAAATCAGCACATCTGGCTTTTAACTGTGCTGAGAAAGTGAACCTGATTATGCAGCCTAGGCTGAGTACCCACCTGAAGTGGCTTTATTAGTTGGCATCTCGACATCAGTGAGGGGATTGTGGTGTTAAAGGAGGAGCTGCTGCCCAAGCATTCACGCACACTTACTCTTGGGCACACTTCCTCCTCCTTCAGGCTTGACCCTAGGTTTCCTGCAGCAGTCTCAGCTGTTGGATTTTATAAAATTAATTTAATTGAAAGGTGCAGCAGCAGAATCAGCCCGGCCTGGGTGCCTCCAAAGAAAGGGACTGAGACCAAAGAAATCCCAGGACAATTATACCCTTGGGACCCATACACCTGCCCCTCACACGCCCTTCATGTGGTGTCCACGTGTCCTTTAGTCCAATGGTGACTCTTGTTTTGGGGTTTTCTAACATCTAGTTGGACTTGACTTCTATGTCCAGATAGGCTCTTATCTTGTTGACTTGCAGCTTTTGCAGTTTTTGTGAAGGTTGGAGCCTCCTTATCTTCTGGTTTGCATTCCTTGTGCACCTGCGCTTCCTGGTGGAGCATGGAGAACTGAAGAATCCCAGACTTGGGAAAGACATTAGTGTGATATCAAAGTCCTTTCCCATACTGAAAGACTAAACACAGCACTGTAATAGCTGTTAGGAAAACTACTAGGAAAATTGCTGAGAAAAATAACCTCTATCGCGCTCTAAAGGCTTCAGCAAATCTAGCTATTCATGCTAAGTAAAGCTAAGCAAACAGTACAAATCACACCCCATTATAATCCTAAGTAATTTATTCTAATTAAAACGTACTTATTTACATTAAACAACTAATATCCCTCAACAGTGGATTGTTCTGTGCAGTTGCATCTCTAACTACTGAAGTTTCTAATTCAGGATTACTGCCACTGCAAGCCACGATGCAAATGGCTTTCTATATTCACCAAGATGAGGTCGTACTGTTGCAGACTAACATTAAGATGCTGGTTGGCAATGGTCATCTTATCCTGTTCAGCCTTATCCTGTTCCTTTATTCACCTAGATGGGTCAGTGTCCTCTGCCACCTAATCATATTGCAAATACAAGAATCTATTTTTGGGCAGTGTGTTCCAGTTGAAATGATATTTCATTTCTGTATTTTTGGACTCTTGAATGTGACTATAGTGTGTTACTTTGGACTGTTTCATCCCATGTAGTTCATATCTGGTTATTATGGATTTTCTTACAAACTTTGATTCCTCCAATAGGGATATAATACATTAAAGCAAACACATTGCTTGCTTATGAGTGCTGCACCAACTACATTTGTCCATCTTCATCGGCAGATCAGTAATGCATCTATATTTGAACTGGTACTTGGTAGTCCAGTTTTGCAGTACAGTTACAGATACTATTATTCCACTAAGATAGTTTGCACTGTTCATGCTGATTGGGATCATCATCAGTGATATATAGTCTAGGCAAGACAAATACTTTTTAGTTATCTTTGATACTTAGATTTTTCCTGTGTCCACATTTTTATTGTGTGCATCAGTATTTTCTGTCTTACTAAAGAAAGGCAATTTTGGCACTTTGTCTCAAAATTTTGAAGCATTGCTACAGCTCTTTGCTGTTTAGGTGATTTCTTGCCCAGAGTAGGTTTTTTTGGAACTCAGATTTTCCTGTTAAAGGAAATGATGAAATGGAAGAAGTGAAGGCATACTGTGTGCTGTTGCATGCTGATAGCCACACTGAAGATTCTTCGTGCCAGAATTGTACAATATCATGTGAGATGCTGGTCCTTGTAAGAAGATGAAAAGTCAGGTTGAAACACCAACTCTTGCAACCCTTTCCATTTAGGGAAAGACTCCGATGGAAGTAGCTTTGATTCCACCCAGTAATAACTTGCCTTACCCTTTCTTCATGGTATCAGTCCTCTGGTCAGTCCCGAGATAGGAATTGCAGGACTGAGTTGTCCCAGGTTTAGTGTGTAGCAGCTTAACCAGATGTCTGCTAAAAATCCCTGTGTCTCACAGAGTACTTGTTATTCCTTGCAAGTATCCTTTGAGCCTTTCTTCTTTCTCTAGAAAATAGTTTTCTTTTGTTAGAACTTCAAAACACATGGGAAACTGAGCCAATTTGATGCTTTATATCCCTGAAGTCCCTTACACTAAATTCACTCATTTTGTGAGGTCTGCAAAAGCAGCAATCTAGTATTCAAGCAACCTTGCTCTGGGAGTGCTAGAGGCCACAGAACATGGTGATTTGCTAATCTAAGCTAGTGTTAAAAAGATAAAAATATTGGCTTTTGTATAGTTGACCTCGTTTCGGTCAGCAGACAAATTGTTTTGAGAACAGCAATGAAAATGATCCTTGGAATTAAAGTGTCCACTCTGGTTGGAGGGAGTATATTAGCTTTAAGCTTGTATTTTGGAGTACATTTAAGTGGTGTCTCTACACAAGAAAGATTTAAGTACAGCTTGGATGCAGAAGCCATAGTTTGGAAACAATGATGACTTACTAGTGCTGCAGAATACAGGGAGTTCAAAACCAAAACCCCTTGTTTGGTAAAACATGAAGCCCAAAGCCTGCTCCTAGACTTCGGTTTGAGGGCAGTCTGCTTTCTAAAGGTGAAATGGTGATATGTCTTGGCTGCCTCCCTCCTAATAAATTAAACGTGCCTGGGAATGTTCCCAGGCACTGTGGCCAACTGGCTCAGGACTGCCTCGTCCATACTCTTAAACTCTTAGTTACCAGGGCAGGGTGGCTGCATCTGAACTGCCCGCTGCAAGTGGTCCCCGTGGTGCGTGACTCACAAACCTGGGAATTGTGTGGGAGAACAGCAATTGGCACAGCCCAGTGCTGGGGAATATTCTTGCTGCTTTCTAGCATACATGATCATGTTCCAGGGCCTGGGAATGTTTCCAGACAAGACTTAACTTATGAGTATGTTAGTCCTTGATTATTCCAAATTCTTCATGGACTAAGGTACAGAAGGACTCTTCATATCCCAAGGAGTTTAGGATGCTTCAGAGAGGTAGGTTTAGGAGAGAATGCCTCCTATTTGTTTTGGTGGAGTAATTTTGTATTACTAAAAAGTCTCTACCTCTTGTCTGCCTTTTAGATGGTTTTAGTGGTTGTTTAAACGGCTTTCAGAATGCAGTCACCTTCTTTCCAGTCACCACCTTTCTGGTATGAGTAGGAGTGTCTGTTCTCTGTCCTGGTATTGCATATGAATGAACATACTGTAGCCTTTCATGAAGTGCTGTGTATGAAGTATGCTTTTTATGGTTGTGAGGAATTTCATTCTGATTTGGTGTGCGTGTGTGTGAATATTAAGAGCCTTAGTTTACCATCTGGGTGACGTGGTGAGGGATCAGTCTTGCATCTTTTAAGCAATGGATCTCTTATGTGAGCAGGAGAGTGGGGAGGCCATTTTATTTGCTCAGATATTGCTTCCAGCAAACAGTAAAAGCTGTGTTGAGCTGACTTTATTGATCATACAGGATGATTTCCTGCAGGCTCTTCAGTGTATGATTGTGAATTATTGGAGGTGAAGTATAGTCCTAGTGTAGATGAGCCAGTAAGACATGGATGGTAATCCCAGCTCTAAGCAGACATACATCTTGGAAGACAGCATGTCATGTAAGCTGCTGAATATTGGAGCAGTTTTGCTCTAACTGATCACTTTTTCTGTACTTCCTGGCCTGCCCTCCCTCCATGAGTTTCATTGCAAGCTATGGCTCCATCACACAGTCACTTCAGTATACTGTTTGTCTTTCTGTAGGTTATGGAACGTGCTGCCAGTTCTGATAGTCTGAATATTTATAGAGAGAAGAGGTTAGCAATATAAAATACTGTTCGTGTTCACCATGCTTTGTCAAGGGCTATAAAATTATACTTTTGCACGTGCTGTCTTAAAAGTCTTGTGTAGCAACTGCACAGCATGTCACATTTACACCAGTGATGCCCTCCGCAATTTTGGGAACGTGTAATCTGTGTGACAGCATCAGCTTTGGAGCACTCCTTTGTATAAAGGATCCATTGCTCAAAGGTAGTCAGCTGTCAGAGCTGGCTGTGTCAGTTAATATGCAGCAGGCTTTCTGTCTGCTAATTGTTCTTCTAATTTAATGTGCACGATGATCTGTCTTACCAGCAGTAGTGGTACATATTTAAGGACACAGTACAGTGCAGGGAAGCTCCCTGGTGTCTCACAGGCTGCCTATGTGGCTTCAGGGCAATTATTTCAGTCCTTACGCAGCTTCTGGCAGCCTACCATCCTGGAGGTATCTTAGGAATATGAAGAAGAGAGGTTGCAGGCTCTATTGATGCAGTGATGGTCAGTATCCCTCTTCTGTCCACTCTGTTTCTGGAGACCTGTGATGCTGCTTGTGTCTGAGGTGGACATAACTTGTTCAGGACAAGTCATCTTTTGAAGAGCGGGTTGTATATCAGAGAATGGGCCTTCACATGTAGCGTTCCGCTGCTCTCTACTAGACAAAAGGTCATCTAGTACAAGATGTGTCCATAATCAGTAAAATGTACAAGGTCATATTTTATTTGTCATAAATACAGGCTGCTGACAAAAGTCACACTCTCACTCCTCCTTTGTAGTGCTTTTGTAGCTCTGCACTGAATAGAAGAAATGATCTGGCTGAAAAGTAAGTCAAAACATTAATTTTCAGCCACGTATGTTCTGTGGTCAGCCAGTTCATTGATTTGGGTTGCTGCTCAATTGCATGGACATATTGGCCTCTGTTGAACAGCATTAGAATTGAGGTATGTGGGACAAGGCAAGAAGGGGACACGAACCATTTGTTCCCTTCATCAGTAGCCCATGGTTATCTTTTATTAAAATCATTATGGAATTGAGATGGTTGTCAGCCCTGAAAAAGTTTTTAAGTACAG
>VXBL01001855.1:1118-34290 GCA_013400195.1 Aramus guarauna
CAGGACTCATCTCTGCGGCGCCTGGGAAACTTTCTGAGCTGTATTCGCCAGGCCCCGAATGACACGGCTCTGTCCTACTTCCCATTGAGCTTTTCTTCCCGCCCCGGGAAAAGAGAGCGTTTTTTTTACAGGTGGGGAAGGTTTGGGATCTCCGTGGGATAACTGGGATCTGGTCCTGGTGTGGAGAAGAGCCGGTAACGCAGGGACCCGGGCGAGGCGGACACATCGCTCAGGTCCTCTGTAACGCTGATTTACACCCGGCTCGCAGGGCAAACTCGGCGAGCGGTCAGGGATCTTCCTAAAGCTGGAGTAGGGATGGCTTCCCTGGTACAACAGGGGCGGCGATGCTCTCGTGAGCTGCTAGACTTGTGGGAGAGACATTTGTTTCCATCACACGATAAATAACCGGTATTTGGGGCTCATGGAATGGTGCAGAGAGGGGGGGAAAAAAAAAAAAATCATACTGGATTTCAGTTGCAGGAGAAAAACAGGGTGGTAACTGGAATAACTAGGTCTCAAGGTCTGGAAACTGTCCTTTGCTATTTGGAGTGTATTTATGTTCCTTCAAAGCACTCGTCGGTCGCCGTGTGTGTTTTGGGTCCTGTCCAGGTCTGGACAGAACGTTCCCAGCTTCGGACCCGTGCAACTCTGCGAGCCCGGCGTGGCCGGGAGCTTCGGTTGGGCTTGAAAATCAGCTCCAGGCTACGGAAGCGCATCTTCTGGGGTCCAGGGTCGCTCTCACCCAGATCTTTCCCCGACAGCATCGGGTCTGGGAAGGAGCCACCACGAATCGGCGAGCGCAGGTTTGGTGATGGTGACGTATCTGGGCAAACACAGGTACCAGAAGATGACTTTCCGGAGACAAGCCTTGCTCAACCGGCAAGCCTTCCTCCCGTGCCTCTCTTAAACCACTGGAAAGCAGCGCTTTTGACTAAAAGCCCAGTTAGTTGGGAGAAACTGGTTCGGGTATTAATTATACTCCTGAGCGCTGATGGATTTACTGTCACAGGGTTTGTGTTTCTTGCGTTACAGACTCCAACAAACAGGAAACGGAGCGCACACGGGAAAAACCGTGCGTGAATGTTGCACGTCAAGTTTTCGCAGTAAACGGGTTGCCGTGTTTTGGGGGAAAAAGAACCTCCTCCGGTCTTACCCTCTAGCAGTGGTCAGAGCTGCTGGTGGCAGTAAGTCGAACACGTCTGTTTTGGGGAGAAAGAGGCGATCGGAAGGACTGGAGTGCGTAGAAATAGGTCTCGTACCCGGCGTTAGCATGAAGAAATTGTCGTCTCGATCCGTTGTGTGTTTTGGTAGAGGCAGCACAGCGTTTTATGGGAACGTGAACCATTAAACTTGCTCAAAGGTAGAAATATTGTTTTCAAATAAGCTGCAGACCTGCCAGCAGCGAGTTGGTGCATCTCCCGTTTATCCCGAGAAGGGAATTACCGGACCCCGATCCTGCAAGTCCCTCAGCAGGTCTCAGATCAAAGACATTATGTGACGCTGAACTTCCTTGCAAAGCTCTTCTGGTGGTTCATTGGCTGCATTATCTGCCAACAAGTTGTCTTATTCCTCACTGGGATTTTTCTAACTCTGTTTTTCAGCCGCTGGATCTTGTCCTCCCTTTCAAATAATTCATCTGCTTTAGATTTGAGATTTTCATGGGTTTTGCCCCATTGCTCTTTCATAATGCCATCGCTGGGCCTGGAACAAAGCCGGTTTCACAAAGGCATTCTCTCTGCGTTACTGACCAGTACATCTTCTTTCATATTGCCTTGGAGTGGAGAACTGTTGACCCCTTTCTCAATAGCTTCTTCGCTGCGGCCCCTTTGATATGCAAAGGAGTTGCTAATCAGTTCCGTAATCGGTGTGATGTGTTTGCATTTTAATCAAGAAGCGACTGTGTAGAAATAACCTTCTCGTAACCTGCTTATTGCCCGTTTTAGGCTGCCTTTGCTGCTTTTCCCCGCTGCAAACAGGTCACCGCTCCATTAACTGCGGGCTCCGAAGAAACTCTGGGAAAGCGAGACCTCGTTTTGCCAGCTGCCGGTGACCCTCGAGTCGCTGCAGTGGTTTTTTTGCTTTCCAGGCGCTCCGCAGCTCTGGCGTGGAAGCGGTGGCACCGGCAAAGGCGGCAGAGCTCATCTCCCTCGAGCTGCTTATGGAGGAGTTTAATTTAGAACAGCATCTCGCCGTGCAAATCGTAGTGTGAGAGCGAGACCCCGGCACTAGAGGAGCTCTGCGGTCGAGCCGCCGTTGTGTCGGAAGCCGGAAATTCTGCTCCCCGCCTGTTTGCGGGCTCTCGGTTGTCATCGCTGCTGCGAGAGCACGTGGCGAGCCCGTGGGTCCGTGTGGCCCTTCTGTCGCTGTCCCTGAGGAGGCACCACGAGGCGGGGAGAAGATGTGGTGTGTCTGGAGTCGCACCGCTCGTGCCCTCCGTGAAGAGAGCAGATCTCTCTGATTTCTCTCCAGCCGAGAGGAAGCCTTTGCCATTCGCTTCTCTGGTATTTTTGTGCCCTGCGTTGTTGTAACTTGTCAGTCCTGACTTCGTGGCTCTTCCCGTGACTTCATCCCTCGGGGTGCTTGCGTGCAAACATCTGCTCCTGCTGTTTATTCTCAGCCAGAAGTTGCTCAGATGTTAAGTGATGAGAACAGAAGGTTTTCCAGGCCGCTGCCCCGCAGCCCAGGGTTCCCTCGCGGACGGGACCGAAGGGTCTTGCATTGCGGAGCTGCTGGACGACAGGCTCCAGCTTTTCTGCGCCAGGAGCTGGGCACAGCTCATCATTTCGGGGTGCAGCTCCGCTCTCAGAGCGGGGATTGACAACCCTGCCTCAAATTCAGCCTTTGCCCGGCTGCGTCTTGGCCTCGTATCAACGTGACATCAGTATTAGTATCGCTGAATAATCACGCGTTTACTTTTGGGCTCTTTGAGCAGTGTCAGAAGAGCATTTAAAACCCCAACCTGTGAATAAATGGACGTGGATCAAGCGATAGCTTCTCCAGCTGGCAGGAGGTTCGAAGACCTGACGTGAGCCAAGAACGGCTGTTGCGTCGCTGGCTGTTTTTCTGTCCCTCCAGGTGTTTGGGTGGGGGTTAAAGCAGCCTCTGCTGTATGTTGTCTTGTGCTCGAGTGTACGTGTTCTTCCAAATTGGTGATGTTTGGCTTTTCTCTGTTTCAGAGACTAGAAAGATGCGTGGGCATCGTGACTTCGCTAACCAACGGGCTGTCGGAGAGGGAAGCTAACGATGCCCTCAACGCTCACGTAAGTGTCATCTCCTTCAGGGATGAGAAATCCCGCCCGGATGAAACAATTTGTGGTGTATTCTACCTGCGCAGATCTCTGGCTGGGAGAACGGGCGCGCAAGTTATTAGCAAGGCACAAAGAACAGGCAGACACGCAGAGGCTGGGGAACAGAGCCTGCTGTGCTCTCGCGGCTCTCAGACTGGCAACGATTCTCAGAGCTATTCCGATTAAAAGACAAAACGACGTCGCGCCTTTAATCCCTGTCTAGTCACCTATTTGGAAGCTGGCCTGCGGTGCAATTTCTTGCTGAGCTCTGGCTCGGAGTGTGTCTCTCTCCCAGCGTACGGGTGTTCCGTGTGCGTGCACGCACGCAGGAGTCCGTCATCGCGCGCGTGCCGCTGGCCCTTGCGTTTGTCGTGTATTTTTGTACTCCCGTGCTGTTCCGATCAGCTTTTTCCTGGCTTCCAAAACAGCCAGACTCCAGACCACTGGAAAGGGCAGGTTCAGCCTTTCTGTTGAGGGATGGAGCATTTATTTCTAACTCTGCGTAGTCTTAAAATACTTGCCAGCAAGCTGCAGATGTTACCGTATAAGGAAAACCGTCGCGTGACACGTTAATGGGCTCTCAGACGTGTTGGTTGCATTTTTTTCCTCCCCAGAACACCTTGGGCTGTTAGACTCAGTGGTACAAAGTTGTCTTCCCTTAATGGGAAAAGGTCGGCGACCCAGGCTGGATGTCAGGGCTCTGAAGCTCATGAAATGTTTTCCCGCTTGGATGAACAGGTTGTAGGAAAGGCTGGAAGAGCAGCCCGGGCTGATCCCCGGCCACGGGACAGCGCTCGGGGATCTGCTGCTGTTCTTCTCTGGGGGTTCGTTGCCCCTCAGTAACGAGATATCCTGAAGTGCTGCAACTAAAATCACCTGAAAGCTCTCAGGACTGAGAGATTTGCACCAGCGTTAACTTGGCAACGGGGTAAAAATGTTAGGGAGAGCCTGTATGTTTGCTGTATTCCCTTGTCATCGCGCTTTCAATTCCGTGCAGGTGCTCCGTTGACCGCCCGTTTGGTGGGCTCGTGAGGGTTTTCCTCCTCCTGTTGCTTTACCGACCTTCCTCTGACGTCCCGTCTCACTGATGGCACTTGTGTTTTTTTTCTCTCAGATATGTAAAGGAACCCCTCAGCATGAGGAAATCTGCCTGGGTCTTTTCACTCTGGTCTTAACGGAACCTGCTCAGGCACAGAAGGTAAGGCAACGCCTGCGCCCGTCGTAGGTGCGGAAACTTTGTCCGCGAGAGGTTTTTTGGTTTTTTGGTTTTTTTTTTTTGCTTTCCAGGCAGCCGGGGATTCGGAGCTGTGGAAATTTTGGGTCTCATGCAGGCGTCGGAAGGCGCCTGGCCAGAACGCTCAGCGCTGAGCAGTGTTTATTGTAGCAGGGCAATGACTTTGCTCGGACCGTTCCTGGTTTTGTTGTGTCCGTGTGGCACAGGGGCTGCAGCAGCTGCTGCTCGGGGGAATGCAGATACTGCGACTGGGGAAGGGAACCCAGCCGGGCTCTTTCACAGCCCTAGAATTAATTGTTCTTCTCTGTGGGAGGCGAATACTGATTCTTCAAGAAACTGTAAGGCCTTTCCCTGTTTCTGCCGTGTCTTTGGAGGCCCGGAACAGATTTGCGTGCTGGAAGCCAGATGTAGATGCCTCCAGAAATAATCACCTGGGCTCTAGAGGAGGAACGTGTTCAATTCCTAGAGAAAATTGCTTTTTAGCAGTCCACCTCTATTAACTTCACAGCCTGGATTTAATTTTTAAATAACTCTTTTTAATGACGCTGTAAACTGTGATTTTTTTTTTTTATTATTATTATTTTTTATTTTTTTTTAAATTGTAGTTACTCACCTACAGGAAGATGAATGTTTTGTATTCTAAAGACCTTGGATGTGGATTTGGCGCCGTTGCTACAAACTGGGGTGCTCAGGCAGGGAGTTGGAAATGATATTTTGTTATAGAAACCAGACCTGTTTGTAGCAGCTACAAGGAAAAACAAAAGCACTGTTGGAAGGGCCGCACGTGGCGAGCGATAGCCGGGAGGGGGGGAGGGTGTCCGTGTTTGGATGCGTTTTGGTTAATAGGTGTTGAACGGAATTTGAAGTGGACTCTTGAAGTCGGCAGGGTCTGCCACGAGCGCGGCCGAGCGGCGTGCCGTTAGGGATGCTCTGTAAATCCCGGCGCTGCGCTGGACCGAAGGTGACTCATGCAATATTCTCTCTTGATTTAATCACTGCTGCGAGGGCAGAGCTTTCTCCACCAAAGCAATAGATCTGCGTTAGCTCCCAGAACTCGTAGCTGCCTTGGTATTGCTAGAGGAGACAGTCCTTGTCGATGAAGGTACGGCTGCATTCCCCAGAAATCGCCTCTTGAAAGCAAAGCACGCTTCTCCTGGGACTGCTTACGGTGCTGGCGCAAGTCAGATTTTGGTTAGGTGGTTGCGTTTTGCTCTGTCTCCGTGTTGACTTTCCCCAAAGCCTGACCGCCGAGTCCCCAGCCCTGCTCTCCTTAGGCTCTGGCCTGATTCTGCCTCGTGCGCTGAGCGCTGGACTTGTAAACCTGGCGAGGCCGAATTCGGCTGAGGCTCGGAGTGCGCATCCTTGCGAGGGACCGGGATAAACCTGCCCGGCGCTTTTCCCTCTGTGATTTCCTCCGGGAAAGGGGAGCAATGGGACGGGAGCGATCCGGCTCCCTTGCGACCGAGCTGCTGACAGGCACCGACGCCGTCTCCGAGATGGCAAACTGGGGGTACGATTTGCTGCTCGTGGCCACCTTAATTAGAGGTGGCTGGTCCTCCTGCTCTTGTCGGATCTGCTCTTCGGAGCAACGTTATTTCTCTTAGGGAGTAATTGGATCTGCTGGGCTCTGATGTCATCTGTTGCTGCCACCTGCCCTGTATCCAGACAGCAAGGACAGGAAGCCAGTCAGTGATTTCCTACCAGGCTTTGGGGGGGAATTACTCCTTGCCTTTGCTCCCTGCCTACGAAGAGGGGTTAATGTTTGCCTGACATCACTCTAAGGCGTCTTGCGAGACTCTTGAGAGAGCTCTGAGATCGTCACGCAGAGGCCAGAGCTCTGCTTGTCCTCCAGCGAGAAGCTCGCGGCTCCAGGACGCCCAGCCCAGCCAGCCCCCGTCGTTTGCAGTCGCCATTCCCGCCTTTGGTCACGGGTGAAGATTTGCAACCTCGAGCGTCAGCACGGGAGCATTGAGCCCAGCGAGGCTGGTGTGGAAGCGGTATGGCTCTGAGTCACCCCACCAAGGCTTCACCGTGCTCCTGGGACCCGTTGTTTTGCCAAAAAGCAAAAAAAAAACAAAACCAAGGGGTATCGTAGCTGGCCATGTCTGCATTCATCTTGTATTTCTTCAGCGGATCCGGCTCGTCTCGCACGGTGGCTTCGCTGTTCCCCAGCGAGGTGCGTGGAAGGGAGGTGGAGGTACCAACTCTTCCTCCTGGGAAAAGCTGTTTAAAACCCATCTCCCTTCTTGGGAGGGGGTTTGAGCTGCCCCGTCCCCTCGCTGGTGGATTAAAGAAATGGTGGCACAGCCCTCCCCTCGCTCGGCGGAGGATCGGCTGAAGCACGCAGGTCTCCTCCTCCTCCCCCTTTGTTGTCGTGACACTCCAGCCAGGAGAGATGAGCTGTGCTAAACTTGTCCGGCTGTGAGGAGGGACACTTGACCGCCTTCAAATATCAAAGTGACAGCAACTGATCCCTCAGTTCTCCCTCCTCCGCCTGGCACCTCTCACTTTAATTAACGCTCTGCTCCGGGATCAGAGTGCACGGAGCCCTCCCCGCGGATGAGCACGGCGCTTCCCTGACGTCTCCTCCGGCGTCTGTCCGCCCTGGTGCTCCTCCACTCCACGGCTGTTTTGTTTTTCTTCTCCCCTCATTTAAAGCGAACATTTATCATTCGTTCCTTCCTGTTAATTAAACGGCCTGTGCGAGTGGCGGCTCCAAGCTGCCAAGAGCGGAGAGGAGAAGATGGATTGTTCGCAGCCTTAGCAATAATCAAGAAATTCAGGTTTTTTCCCCACCTCCCCCTAGCTGCTGGAGCCCTGACATTTTTCTCCATGCACCTTCCTCTGGATTATTGCTTCCATCCTTGTGCCGGAGGCTGTTAGTCCAGTCTGACCTGTCTAAGCAACTGGTCGGTGACGTGCCGTCCTGCCGTGACCCTGATAAAATGGGACTCGTTCTCCTCTGGCCGCTTGTACTTTGGGCCAAGGATCAGCGGCATCGTCGGTGCGGTTTGAGTTCTGATTTTCTGCAGTGTTTGCTTCTGGGATTTGAGGAAATATGCGGCGAGCAAGGTGAAGAGCTGCCAAACTTCCCTAGGTAATAAGATTATGGTGTCCTTCCTACTGGAACTTAACTATTCAACCAGAAGTAAACCCCTTGGAGTGGCTCTTCTAGCTGTTTGTTCCAGCCCTTCTCCTGAGGATGCTGCCAGAATCAACCCAGCCCGTCAGGAAATAACCCACACTGTCAGAGCCGTATCGCAGGACCTCTCGGTGGCTTTAAACGCAGATGTGGACACCGCACCTCGCACGCGTACGGCAGAAAACCAAAACCTAGATGTTTCACCCAAAAAAAGGGTGAATTCTTTGAACGTAGAAGCTACAGAGCGTCAAGTAAAGCCACTAAGATGGAAAACGTTCCTCTCGCTGCTGCTCCTAAGGGTGCAGAAACGCACCTGCCTGCGAGAAGGAAGTGCCAGGGGCGATGGGGGGGTCGTAATCCTGTTGTCGAGGCAGGATCCGGGCAGGATTGGGACCTGACGATGCCAGCGTTTGCCAAAACAAAGTAAAAAAAAAAAAAACTTTGAGTCCGGGCAAATCACAGGGGAACTGGCATCCCACGTGCTCCTGGGCTGACTGTGTCCGGAGCCGGCTCTATCCCCTGTGTTTTTCCATCGGGGTGATGGATGCGTTTCTTTTTTTCGAAGCCGATGCAGCCAAGGGAGATGTTGCGCGTTCCTGACCAGGTAGTCGGCTGCGTGGAGACTTTGAGTCTGGCTCTACTTTGTGGGTATTCATTTAGCATTTCAAAAGCAATTAAAGGCCCCAAAGAGTCTACACCTCTTGGATTCTGGGGTTTTTTTTGTTTGTTTGGGATTTTTTTTTTTATATATATATATAGATTATTTTTTTGTACGGTGCTATATGAAAAAGAGAGGGAGAAAGCCTGAGCACAGGGAGCCTAATCAAAGAGATCTTTTGAGGCCTCATTAGCTCTCTAAAGGAGGATGCAGAGACCAGACTCCTGCTCTCTGGAATATCATGACATTTACTGGCACAAATTAACATTCATGCAGAACCACTTAGCAAATTACTTCCTAATCACCCTCCACCCCCTGCTGTCCTGACCGGAGGGGAAGGGAGAGCCAGTACCTTTGCTCTCTGGCCAACACTTTGTCTGGCTGCTGACGGCAGGTGAGAGCGCAGAAAATCCTTCCTTTCCCTACGATGGTTCCCTCGTCCCATAGCACAGCCCCACCAAATCCGCTGGTTTGGACCTCGGGCAGGTTGTCTGGATTTCTAACCCGAAACAAGCCAACGCGGTAGCGTGGTTTTTGAGCCAGACAATCTCCAAACTGAGCTCTGCCTGACCTTGGATGTCTTGTGTGAGCAGGAGCGGGTGGCGTGGGGACGATCTGTCTCCGTTCCTGGAGCTCCGTGGAGCTCCGTGTTGAAGCAGCATCTTTCGTAGTGACCTCGAGTCCTGCAGACATCTTCAGTGGGGTTCCAGTTGTCGCTGGTGCCGGGCAGATCGGAGCAGTGGGTCCCTTAAGGGATCTGGTTGTGACCGTTTATTAACGGCTCCTTCCTGAAGGACCGTGGTCTGTCTTTTCTCTCCAGCGTTGGTCTCGCTGGAGCTGCAGCAGGGTGCGGGGACAGGGACACTCGACAGTGGCCGTTCTGGAGTGAGGCCCCTTTGGCTCCTGGAGCTAAATCGGGTGAATCCGATATCAATTTATAACATCCCAGAGGATTAAGGGCTCTCCCTGCCTGGCCCTGGGATGCCGTCACCCCATGGGAGTCTGCCTGCCATGATGTTCTTTCCCTGGGATTCGTTTATTTGCTGTTATCCGGTCAGGTTTGATAAAACCATTGTATGTTTTCTGTTACGATCCTTCATCCGTAATCGTCTCTCGCTCTCCTCCTCTGCTGCAGTGCTACCGGGACTTGGCACTGGTGAGCCGAGATGGCATGAACATCGTTCTCAACAAGATCAACCATATTCTCATGGAGAAGTACTTGAAGCTGCAGGACACCTGTCGGACCCAGGTGAGGAGAAGGTTTTTCTCCCCAAAATCGCTCTTTTCACACCAACCAGGCAGAGGAGGAGCAGAGGGTGTTTGAGTGTCGAGGTCTTGGGGGGCAGTTGGCACCGGTGGAGCTCCTTTGCTCCGTGGTAAGGACTCGTTAAGGAAGGGAAACGAGGCAGCCGTGGTGTTGGGAAGAGGTGTCATGGGGAAGGCTGTGGCAAAAGCTGCGCTGATCTCTCCCTCTGCCCAGCTGGTGTGGTTGCTGCGGGAGCTGGTGAAGAGCGGGGTGCTCGGCGCGGATGGCGTCTGCATGACCTTCATGAAGCAGATTGCAGGTGAGTCGTGCCGCAGGAGCGAGGTGTCCGCTACCTGCGGCTCCCCCCTGCTCGTCGTGTCAGCCGGCCGGGCGCTGTCGGTGACGTACTGGGGCTGACTCGTGGCGTCAGAGCCTGTGCCGCCACGCAGCCGGGTCCGGACAGGCTTCCTGAGTGTCTCTGTACCCAGCACCAAGCCTGCCCCAACCTGTCTGGTGAGGAAATCTCTCCAGGGAGGATGGAGCGGAGGATAAACCTTCAGGAGTCTGTTGCTCCCAACAGCCTCTACGCAAGGGTGAATCACAGAGAGAGCCAGGAGGCTTCTGGCAAGTGCTGGAACAGCCAGGAAGCGTATTGGTTCCTGTTGCTGCCAGCTTTCACCCCGTAGCGCTGCGCAAGAGCACCAGGATCGTCCTTAGTCCTTGCTCTGACCTCCGGGACGGCAAGAGCCGTGCGTGTGGCTCCTCTGTAACTCATCAGAGACACAGGAGGCTGTTTCACCCCACGTAAAATCAGTGGCTCCTCCAGGGAGCTGGTGCTGGCCGTACGGTCGTGTGTTTCCCCCCAGCCCTCGGTGTAAGCGCCCCACGGCCGTGCACACGTGCACACGCCTTTCCGGATTCACAGGAACGGTGCCTCTTCCGTGTTCTCTGCTCAGTGCTGGCCGCTGACGTCCACGAAGGAGGAATTAACGTCCCACCGTAAAACCTGACATTGTGTTTTTATTGTACGCGCCTGTGACACGGGGCTGGGCAGCCTGGGTTGGAAATTGCCGTGTCTGCTCTTCAGGGGAGGAAGAATGGAGAGGGAGGGGACGGAGTCCTGAGCGCGAGCCAAGCCGCCCTGGCCCTGTTGTCACAGCGTAAACACAGAACATTTAAAAAAAATCACTGGTGAAGGCATCCCTTGTTTCCCCTCGGTTGCACCTCCCCATTCAGGGCCCCTTCTGTTCTGGAAGGATGCCGCTGTCTCACTTCTCACCGCTTTTTACGATGCTTTAATTGTTTTGATTCCATTGTTTTGGCTTGCCTGCTTTAGGCGTTTTCTGCGCCCCTGCGAGCAGGAGTCCCGCTCCGCTCCCAGCGGTGTCGGCCGAAGGCTCCAGCTTCGTGCTGAAGTTGCGCGCCGAGGGCGTGAGACGCCGCTTTGACACCTGGCCTTTACTGGAGGGTTTGGGCATTCTTTGCAGACGCTGTTTCCCCTTTGCAGGCTCAGCAGCTGCAAATGTTTTCTCTTTGCTAGCTACTGAATCTCATCCCTTTCTGGCTTCTCCTTTGCTTTTCTTTTTTTTTGCAAGAAAACCGTTGCAGCGAAGACCCCCTTGATCCCCTAACAGAAATGTGCTGTATCTAGGAACGGCCAAGCACGTGTGGCAGGCAGAGCGGGACCAGGCAGGAGCACGTGCTCCGGACAGGGAACAAACTCCTTAATGAGCTTTGTCTTACTGGGAATGCTGGGATCGAAGCGATCGGTGGCTCAACTGAGTCTGGCAACGGAACCGTTCCCGTTCATCCAACTGGCTTTTCTCTTCCCTCTTACTCTTTCGCTTTCAGGTGGGGACGTGACAGCAAAGAATATCTGGCTGGCCGAGAACGTCCTGGAGATACTGACCGAGCAAAGGTACGACTGTTCGGGAAGCGCTGCCAAAGGCTGGCTCGGGCTGAAGAGAGCAGCGGCCGAGCACCGAGCGGGGAAGAGCGTTCCTCATCTGCCTGCTAAGAGGGTGGTTGTCCCGCTCACCGCAAGAGAGGCAGATTTCGGGCCGGTGTTTTTTTGCGGTGACAGCCTACGTGGGAGTGTGTTGATGGGGTTTCCTGCGCAAAAGACCTCTGCGTTCCCTTACTGCGTTACCAAGCATATTTTCAAGCCGTGGCATGAATTTCGAGCTCTCGGAGCCCTCTTGCTGCAGGTTGTGTGTGGGAGGGTGTCCTGAAATCCCTCCGTTAGCAAACCTCGGTTTGAAGAGGGGCTGCACGTCACGTCAAATAAGACATTCTGCCCGGGCTGATAACCTCTCCCGTGCGAGGACACGGCTCTTCCCGAATGTACGGCACCCACAGGCGATCGACCCACCCTCTGGGCGGCGGGGTGGCATCGCCTCGTGTGGCTGAGGAGCACGCGTGGCTCCGGAGCAGCATCCCAGGAATATTTTCTTCCTGAGTTTCCCGAGCTGCGGGGGAGGTGTTCCTTTTGGAGGAGTAGGACAGAGTTAATTGCCCAAAAAACTTCCTGTGTTTAAACAGCTCCTGCTTCATCAGGGCTGCAACTTTAATTTGTTGTGGACAGGCCATCTGGGAAGTATTGTCCTATGGGCTCAGCATTGTCCTTTGTTGGCACAGCAGCCGCTAATTGATGATAAGCAGAATTCCAAACTGCAGCCGTTGGCTGGGCAGAGTCATTATTTTTAAATAGCCTATAGCTTTTCACCGAGCGCCATCTATAATAGCAGCGATTCTCCTAAAATCGCTTATTACTGCAGTGAACAATCAAGTTGTTAAAGCATTTATTTGGCCGCGGCTAACAGCCCTAGTGATTTTTATTCCCGGAATAGCCGTGCGAGCGTGCGCTGCTGGGAGTGCCATCTAGTGCCCCCACCGTGCACGGGAAGGAGAGACCCTCTGAGATCTCCTGGGCTTGGCTGACCTTCCGTTCTTCCCAGTATTGCCTCGGCTGCCTTTGTTGCTAAGCTCAACTTTTTTCTATTTTCAACCGTATTTAAGCCCCCGCCGGCTCTCGATGGGAGTCTTCCCGTGTGCTGGTACTACTCGCCGCCTTGGAGCATCTCGGAAGCGCTCCTCGTCTCGCCAAAACGTGTTGCAGCTCTTGTCTTGCAAACACATAACTGCAAACAGTTGGGCTGTGGGAGAAGTAGCGGCTGCTCGGTGGGTAATCCAGAGCCACATCTGGCCGCGGATCTGCAGGAGAAAGCTTCGTGCTTTGGCTAACAGCTGAGCTTTGTCGCTTGAGGAGTTTCGGAGGAGGAGATGTGAGAGGAAAAGGTTTGGCCCCTGTTGAAGGTATTGCTGGGGTGTCAGTGCTCCGTACTGTAGCAGCACAGAAACTGTCTGAGCAGGAGGAGAGCTGAGGGTTGGAAGCGAGCCCGAGGGAGAACCTGCAGCTCTTTGCTGGGATTTATGTGCTTTGATTAGGGGAAAGGCAGAACTTTAATTAAAGCCACGCGTGTGAAGATCTGATGCCACCTTCGGAGTGGTGAGTGCTTGGTTTAATTAAAAACAGTTACAGCAAAGCTGCTTCTCAAGCACTGCCCGCCTCGGAGAGGAGGCGAGTCCGCTACCTCTCACAAGCCGGGCGTTAATTTAGCTTCTTGCTGCTAATGGCAGCACGAGTGCGATGCTTCCTCCGAGTGTTTTCATTTCCTCTGCCTGTCGGATCGATGAATCCTGTGGCTGGGGGTGGCTTTTGCCCCCTCCCTTTGACAGCGTTTTTATTTTCTGCTCAGCCCTCAGTGGGGAAAATGGGGAGACGCTGACCTGCCAGCCCCCCCCCAGGATCCCAGCCTTAATTATTCCCACATCCTCCCTAACATAACCTCCGCTCAGCGCCGGGTGCTGCCCGGCCAGCTCACCCAGCCGACTAATTAACCTGCTCCTAGCATCCAGCTAGATGGAGGGAGAAGAGCCTGGGAAAGCAAACACTTGTCACGTCTTCCCAGGCTCCCCTCCGCGATGATTTAGGGCTGCCGACTCCTCTGCCGCTGGGCTGGTGTCTCTTCTGGTGGCCGCGGCGTTACGGCCGCTGCATGCAGCGGTGGCACTTCCACGGGGTTTCTGATTTACAGCTCGCTGAGCCGGGGAATGAGGTGGGTGATCAATCACCGAGCTGCCCTGGCCCGTTCTTGGCATCCATTGCGAATAACCAAGCCGGCGAGGTCCTTTTTATGGATTGAGAATATTTTATTGTCGAGCTCAGATAAGGGAGGTTGGGAACGCGGCACACCCAGCAGACCGGGCGCTGCCGTACGGGCAGCGCAGGCAGGAGACGATGGCGGAGCGGCCGATGGAAACGCTTCGCTGGTGGGCTCTGCCGCTCCGAGGCAGTGGGGCTGAAGTGCCTGCCTGTGCTCAGTTGGCTGAGAAATAAATCTGCTTCCAGAAAGCTGGTCCTGGGTATAAAGCACCGCTTGCCCCTGTCCTTCCCCGAGGTAGGACAGATTCCTGCCGTACCCACGACGGGGCTGCGATGTCTCTCCCACCGCAGACCCTCTACAAAATCTTCCTAGTATTTGAGCTTAAGCGCATCTGGTTTTCCCCAGATCTTGCCGTTCGGTGCTTCCAGCTCCCCTGCTCTTTTCCGTCCACCCCACACGCCGTTGTCCGGTCAAGCCAGGGCAGGGGCAGCTCTTCCTCTGCCCCCGAGCGCCGCGGGAGCTGCTTCCCAGCCCAGCGCAGGGCTCGAGAGCTGCCGTATCTTGTTAACAGCTGCCCCGTGTGACCCGCTGCTCAGAACGCCATCCATTTTGCTGGATTAATCCACTTGGCGCTGGCAGACTGGCGGCAGGGGAGCACGAAAACGCCTCTCGCACGGGTGCGCGTGAGAACGTTCGGAGCCTGATCCTACGGGAAGGTCCTTCGTAGCTTGTCGTGGTGTGTTGTCTCTTGCTCGGTGCTGTTCTGGCTATGGAGATCATTAAAGAGGCTCCTGTGACAGACGGTGCTGGCGTCAAGGTCAAGTCTATTCGTTGGGCAGCTGCTCCCTCTACTCGCTCCGGAGCGCTTTATTGCTTGCGGTTGCAAATACCTTAGATCATTGTGGAGGTGAACATCTCTGTGGCCTTGGAAAGCCAGTCAGCGCTTTGCATCAGCACGTCTCCCTCCCTGCCCGAGAGCTCAGGGTGCGAGCACCCAGAGTGGGGACTGCGATGGGACTGTCCTGGGGGAGGAAGAGTCGGACCAAAGCGTAGCAAGCACCCTGTACGGAGCAGGGTACGGTCCGTGAATGAACGTTTTCTGGGCTGGCACAACAGGCTGGGGTCCCCGCTCTTGCCTTTTTCCTTTGTGCTTCGTTTTCCTCTGTCCCGAGTCTTCACGTTTGTATCGCTTCCGGCTGCGGTTCCCTCCCGGAGGTGACTGACGGTGTTTCTTCTCTCTTTGCAGAGAGTGGGTACTGAAAAGCAGCCTCTTGATAGCCATGGCGGTGTACACCTACCTACGGCTCATCGTGGACCATCACGGCACGTCTCAGCTCCAGGCCCTTCGTCAAAAGGAGGTGGATTTCTGCATCTCCCTCCTCCGGGAACGGGTGAGCAGATCTGGGGAGGCAGGGGATGGTTGGGAAAAGAGTCCTGCCTCTCTGGGACTCTGGGTCTGCGTGTGGTGGTGTTGCCCGTGGTCCTCGTGCAGCTGGAAGCGTGAGGCTCCTCGGAGCCTCCTCGCAGCTTGCACCGTGCAGGCGGTGGCGTGCGGTTCCTTCTCAGTGCAACTGCAAACGGCTTTTGAACCCGTTTACGCCACCTACCCCTCCAGGCTGCAGAGAGGGGGAAAGCAGCTGTTTTGATGGAGCTGCCTCATTTCTTTCTCTCTTATTCAGTCCACAAAGGTTGAAACCGTTCTCTTTCTGCTGCTTGTGGCTTACCATACCTGCAAGCGCATCGGTTTCTCCCTCAGGGAGGCAGCCGGCGTCTCTGCAGGCTCACAGAGAAGACAACAGCCTGCTCCAGGCCACTCTTTGGTCCACATGGTGCAAGAGAAGCCACCAAAGCTAGGTGTAGGCAGAAATCCTTTGTTTGGCATCCCAGCCCCACGGGACGTGATGGCTCTGCGGCTCCCTGCCCGCTGCTCTGAGTGCTGCCCGCTCTTCCCTTCCTCTTTGCTGGGTGGGAAGGACCAAGTGTCAAGTCCTAACTTCAGAGACTGGCTACAGTCCTGGAGAGAAAATGTCAGATTTATGGACCGATTGTTTGCTTTACAAGAGAGAGAACATTTTAAAATAGCCGTTGACCTTCCCGCCTGTCACCCTGCCTCTCAGAACCTGCTAGCTTCAAAAGAGAGGCAGGCTGCCAGGGGCAGGAGTGTAGATATTGTGCAAAGAGTGAATCATCTGGAGCCAGCGTAAGGTTGAAGGACTGACTGTTCCTCCCTTCCCCTCCTGCTTTCTCTCTTCCCCCTGCTCAGGAGCAGGTAAACAGTAAATGAGACTTTTATTTTTTTTTCTTTTCTTCTCCTTTCCCCAGTTCATGGACTGCTTCATGATCGGCCGGGACCTTGTCAGGCTGCTCCAAAACGTTGCGAGGATACCTGAGTTCGAGCAGCTCTGGAGGGACATCATCCACAACCCGCAGGTCCTCAGCGCGCAGTTCACGGGTAGGTAGGGCCGAAGGGGCGGCCAGCTCCATCCTGCCCTGCCCGCGCTCAGGGGACGGCCTCTGCTGGGGCCCTGCTAGCCACAGGCAACCTCCTCCTGCCAGGGCTGTCAGCCCACTCCAGGGAGGATTGGAGCAAAAATCCTGCACAGCAGCTGGTTTTTCACTCTGCACACCCCGTCTAGCTCGGGTCTCAGGACCGTGTTAGAGCCGAGAGGCTCTGTTACAGCCCTAAAGCAAACCACGTTGGGTGCGTGGGCTCCTTCCAGATGCTCTCGTAGAGGAGAGCATGCAGAGAGAGCTATAATTACGCCCTGTGATCCCACCTCCGTCAGCGTCAAGGCGCACGTGGCTGATTCCAAGCCCTTCTCGTCACTAACTAGAAGAAGATGCCTCCAAAAGCAGCTTTCTGCTGGCTGCACGGAGCTTAGGAACAGGAGCAGGGCCTGGGCCAGTCTCCGGTGCTCAGCTCCGGCGCTTTGCAGCTTTTGCCATTTTGTTTTTAAATGCTGCAGAGGTTTTGTAGGTGTCTGTGCTTTTAAACCATCCTGAAAAACAGATGCTTCGGGCAGCTGTAATGGCAGGTCGTGAGAATGTGGCTGGGCCGCGACAAGGGTCATTAGTTGCATTGCTTGTTCTGGACTTAACGCTTCCATAATTATAGTTGTTGCTTTTTTTTAATTAAGCTGAGATGAAGTTGGAGTCCAAAGATATAAAGTGTCTGAGTCCTTCAGACTCTCCAGGAAAGAACCCGATGGAGCTCCATAGCTCCACAGAAATCCAGGAGGTGCAGCAACCGACGCTTTCTAAATGGGGTTTTATTTCTCCTTGCACGCTTGGTGTGCCAAACACTCAGCTCTCTGCACAGTCTGGGTCAAAATAGACATGATGGAGAGAGTGTTATATTTATAATTTTTATTGGTATAAATTATTCACTTCTCTAGGGGCTGCCACATCATTATCTGTCTGCAGCAATTCTAGTGAGTCTTTGGAAATGGGGCTTTAAAGTGTTCTACCCGCCACCCCCAGTGCCTGTTCCGCTCTCAGGGGCCACGTTAACGTCACTTTAAAGAGCTCAGATTATGCTCAGGGAAACTCGCGGCACATCATTTGATTAAATGCTTCTTAAGCCCTGCGATCTCTGGCTTCTCCTCCATCTCAGAACCTGTCTCCCATCATCGCTGCTCTCTGCTGAGATTTGCCAGCCGAAGGACTGCAGGGACCGAGTTCCCCTCTCTGGGTTATCAGAATTAAGCTGCTGGGCTTGCGGAGGCCAAGGAATCTTAGCCCTACGCCTAAGGAAAGCTCACATTTCACACTTCAGGGCTCAGCCCTGCCTCTTCCCGCAGCTGTATGTTCACAAGAAGTGTTTTTTAGCTCTGGATCTTCCCGGCTGAGTGCTGAGCTTTCACATCCACGCTTGGACCGTCCTGGGGCACCTAACAAACGTCCCTCTAGCTTCACTTGCTTCCCACACCCTTAGGGGCAGCTGGTCAGGGTTATTTCCTGATTTGTTGCCAGTTTTAGCCAAATAACCCGTCAAACCGATACCTAAATTGGGGCTAACATCAGTGCTCCTGACTCCTTCTCTTCTGGCAGCTAGCAAACTCCCTGCGGTGTTTGCCCTTTCTCCTTTCGTTCCCTTTTTCTTCTCTTTAAAACCACAACCGGCAGACCCGTGGCGTTGCCCGATGGTTCGTAGAGGTGAGACGACACCCGGGTAAGCGCACACGCACACGAGCGCGTTTCTCCTTGCCGCAAAGCGCTGGAGCGGGCAGAGTTCACGCGCGTCCCCAGGGGTTTATCGCTCCTCCCTGGCCCGCGGAAGACCCCGCAGATGGCTCTGGGGGCTGGATGGGAGGACTTTGAGCAGAAGCCGATCTGTCCAGGGGTGCCCTCGTTGGTACTTGCTGCTGTGGAGCCTGGAAGATCCCCCCCTCCCCAAAATAATTTCCCCCACAGGTGGTCCTAAGACTATTTCTTTGCCCTCTCGCCTGCTGAGAGCCTGCAATAATTGCTCTGCAAGGTGGTTATTATCTCTAGCAGCTGCCAGTCCACGTGCTTTTGGGTTTGTATCGCTCCGTAACCTCCGATCCCAGGCAATCTGCTGAGCTCCTTGCTCCCGCAACCAGAGCCAGAGCTCGGCAGCACCGTGCTCGAGGAAAAACCAAAGCAGAGGGTGGCTCCGGGCGCAGGGACCCGTCCCTCCCTCCGAGCAGCTGGGAGCTCTTAACCAGCAAGGTGCTTTCGTGGCTCTCTTCCCCCCCGATGCGCAGCTTGCTCCACCCTTTCTCTGAGCTCCGCAGGAGCTGGCATCTGTTCCTTCTGCTTTCGAGCTTCCCTCCTCCAGCCGTCCCCCAGGTGTGACCCTCCGGCTGCATGGCAGAAGGATGACTTCCAAACGGCGAGAGAGCGAAGCGCGCCTCGCGCGTGCAGCGTCCCTGGCGCCTGCCTGTCTGCATCAGAGCTGGCTGCCCTGTAAATCCTTCAGGTCTTGTCAAGTAGCAGCGAAGCATCTTCGCTCAGGTCATAAATTCCTCCTCTTCGCAGCCGTCTGGGAACGAGAGCGGCTTTTGCAACCTCCCCTTCTCCTTCCCATCCTCCGTTTTCTGTTACGTCTGATCTTTGTTGTTACATCTGGGTGATTCCAGGGGAGGAATTGTACTTGGGTGCTGGCACAGCGCAGGACGGGTGCTCTCTATGCTGACCCTGCTTTTTTGGTGCCCTGGCCGAGGGGTGGGAGATGGGGAATGTGCTCTGTTGGTTACAGCTTGGGACTTAGCGTCTGGACTTTCTCATTTCTCCTCCAGATCTTATCCCTGCCCTGCTGTGCATCCTCTCTCCCCTTTTTTTTTTTTTTCAGGCTCTCCTCCCTGGCGTCCTCATTAATGATCTCTGACAAATGCTTGCTCCAGATAGGAGATGTTTTAGGAGATCTTTTCCGGCCAAAATATTGATCCCTTTCCGCTGCCTGTAGCCTTGGGGAAACGGAGCTTAATGCTCCGAACTCAGCTCGCGGAGGATGGCAGGAGATCCCTGCCTGGATCCGCTTCACGCCGTGCTGTCCGTGGGACCGTGCGAGCGCAGACCGACCTCTCTGTCTCTCCCTAGGTGTCCTGCAGCTCCTCCAGTCGAGGACTTCTCGCAAATTCCTGGCGTGCCGCCTCACTCCCGACATGGAAACCAAGCTGCTCTTCATGACCTCACGGGTAATTCCCTCGCGCTCATCCCGGGGGGTCCTGTGCCCGCGTGGGGGAGGAGGACACGCGTCCCTGCCTGGTCCACGGTGCACGGGTCCTGTTCCCACGCTGTCCCTGGGCACAGGGAGGGAGGGCAGAGCTTTACCGGTGTGAGTTTTTCTCGCTTCTGGCATCTAACGGCAACAGGAGGAGGAGAGGCTGATGTAGATGGGCCTGAGACATCCCTGGTGTTCATTAAAAGGCACAAAACAGCTTTGCGGGGGAACGTTGCTCCTGGCTGGCCGCTTTCCAAGGCGAGCGCTTTCTCTGAATGGCCGCGATGCGGTGGGTTATCGGAGCTCCGACAACAGCAGCACCGTATCCGAGAGAGGCCGGGAGCTGCGCAGCGACAGCACTGGGGTTAGCCGTTATCTGTGCTCGCGCACCAGGCAGAGCTCGCTTCCCCCCTCGCTCTGCCTCCGAGGCCGCTCGCAGGGGCCGCGCCGCGCGCGGGGCGTGTGGTCCCGGCCGCTCGGCTGGAGACGGCCCCTGCGTGAGAACGCTGCACAATGGCCTTTTTGCTTCTTCGGTCTCTCTGAAGACGCTGCCAGCATGGGGCTGGTGGGGAGCAGGGCGTGAAGCAGAGTTTGCCGAAAGAAGCAGCTTAAAGAACAGCAGCCCGTGGTTCTAGCAGCCTTTCCCAAAACTTGCGTCTCTCCCTTTCCCTTCAGGTCCGGTTCGGCCAGCAGAAGCGGTACCAGGACTGGTTTCAGCGGCAGTACCTGTCCACCCCAGACAGCCAGTCCCTGCGCTGCGACCTCATACGTTACATCTGTGGCGTGGTCCACCCCTCCAACGAGGTGCTCAGCTCCGACATCCTCCCGCGCTGGGCCATCATCGGGTGGCTGCTCACCACCTGCACGGTGCGTTGCGAGGGCCAGACCTGAAAGCGAGTCACGTAAAATCCTGGGATCTCTTCCCTTGCCGGGAAAAGGGGTAACCTGCTGATATTTTTACTTTATGTTTATGGCCCGTCTACAAAGCATGGGGCCTTTCCTGCCCTAGCGGGGTGCGAGAGCGCGTGCGATGAGGTGCCTCGTTGGCTTCCGCTCTCTCCGCTCGGGATGTCATCCCTTGTGCCACCCAGGACCGTGGTCTGCAGCGCTTGTCAAACGGAGCAGAAGCTGCCGAGGAAACAGCTGTTGCTTTGCCCGTGACCGCGTAGCAGATAACGCCAAGGGTTGCGCGGGGCCCAATTATATACGGATTCGGGGTTGTCGCCCGGCTGCACTTTGCGGAGCACGTGGTTTTGGGGCTGCCCTGGCTGGAGCTGCTCTCAAAGCAGGCGGGTTTGCTCAAGAATTTGCCACCTTCTCTGAAAATGCAGCAGCAGCGGGTACCTGGCAGGGGGTTTCACCAGCTCTGCCCTGTCCTGTTCGTGGGGAGAACATCACCAGCCGCCGCCTCGCAGCAGCAGGGCCCGGCACGTTGGGAGTGCAGAGGGGAGGAGGGCTCAGCGCTGCGTTCATCAGACAATTTGTATTATTTCTTTTTGCTTCTCCAGTCCAACGTTGCTGCTTCGAATGCCAAACTGGCCCTATTCTATGACTGGCTCTTCTTCAACCCCGAGAAGGACAGCATCATGAATATCGGTACTCCACGGGGGGGGTCTGTCTTTGAATGGGCAGGGGGTGAAGAAGGGGTTAATGGCTTCCAGAGCTGGTAGAGTTAGGGGGATCTGGTGGGGAAAACCCAAAAAATTCTCTCCAAAGGGCATCAGTTCCCTCCCCTGCCTTGAACTCCTGGGTTTTGCTGGCTTGCAGGAGAGCTGCTTTGAAGGAGCCACTTTTAATTGCGGTTTTTGTATCTGTGGTAGGGGCAAA
The DNA here is from genome assembly GCA_013400195.1 of Aramus guarauna. Lineage (NCBI taxonomy): Eukaryota > Metazoa > Chordata > Aves > Gruiformes > Aramidae > Aramus > Aramus guarauna. The sequence continues at coordinate 22,365 of VXBL01001855.1, forward strand.
TGTCTTCCTTGAGGTCAGGGGCTGGCCCCAGAGCATCCCTCCCCGTGCAGGGCTGTCCCAGGGCTCAGGGCACCTGAGCAAGGACTGATACAGCCGGGAGCATCACCGGGTGCTCCTGCCTGCAGGGAAGTTGGTTCTGGCCATTCTTTGAAGCCTAAGTGTTATTTAGGAGCTGGATGAGGGCAAGGGCATGTACAAGCCAAAAGAAGGGGGTTGCCTCTGCGCTGAGTCTGCAGGAATTGGGGGGCAGAGGGGGTATGGGCATCTTTGGGGCGCTCAGCACAGGACTCCCTGCTCTCTCCTTCCAGAGCCTGCCATTCTGGTGATGCATCACTCCATGAAGCCTCACCCCGCCATCACCGCTACGCTGCTGGATTTCATGTGCCGGGTAAGCCGCCCCCTCGCTCTCCGGGGAATTGACCTGGCTTGCCGAACGAGTTGCATGACGGGGGGGTTGAGTGATGAGGGACGTGAAAGCAACTGCTGGGGGTCTGCGTGGTCCCTCTGCCGCCAGTGGGACAGGACAGTGGGACAGCGAAATGATCGCGCGCTCTCCTCTGCTTACACCAGCCAGCTATGCAGAGGTCACCCTCCAAAGAAAGCCGGTCACTGCGTCACCCTCGGGGGCTTGTTTTAGCCTCGGGGGCTTGTTTTAGCCTCGTACGCTTGTCCGTGGTGTGGAGGAGTGGAAGTGCGCTGGCCTGGAGGTCCTTCTTTGGGGACTGCAGGCGGGCCCTTCAGCCGTGCTCTCCTCTGAGCGCTCCCCGTCGCTGGTGCAGCAGCGCGTTGGCGTAGGTCAGCGCTTTTCCTCCTCTGCCAAGACAGAAGCCGGGAGCAGTCAAGTGGTGAGCTGCACAGCTCGCGGGATGCCCCTCGCTCTGTGCTGACCGGTCATGAAAGGCAGGAAATAGTCACGCAGGCTTAGGCAAGACAGATATTTTCGCTCCCCAGAGAGTTTTGGGGCAAAGACCTGTTGCCTCTCCATCCCGCAAGAAGGGAATTCCATTAATCCCTACAGCCAGCGATACCGGAGCAGCAAACTAGTGCCATCTCCCTGCTCCAAAACAAACCGAAACCAAACAAACCAAAAAAGCCGTTCGCCCTTTTTTTTTCCCCACATTCCTCAGTGCATCATCTGGTGTGTTCTGCCCGCAGCCTCTTGATTGCGAAACAGCCTGCAGAGTAGCTCAGTATCTGCTGGCAGCTCTTTTAACCTCCCCTTACCTATTCGAAATTAAGGAGGGGTTTTCCCCTTGCTGATCTGCCGAGAGCAGAGCCAGGCACGCTGCTGCGGACGCTTGGCCAAATTATTCCTCTCTTAAAACCAGTCACCAGAGGCTTTGGTGAGTCCTCGAGGTCTCTTGATAAATCCAGTGCTGTTCTTGGAGGTCGGAGTGCTGGGCCCATGTGTCATTCATTAATGGGAATGCCACTGTGGGAACACAGTAAGATTTCCCAACTCTGCAAATAAATCCTTCCAAAATTGGCTTCTGAATTGTTCCCTTTAGTATCTAACGAAATGCTTGGCCCAGTGTCATCTCCCGAGGGCGAACAGGATCTCAGCGGGGGACAAGTGAGACCCATCATCTCTCTTTCAAAGGACAGCTAGGGAGCAGGTCCTGGGGAAAACAGTGCTGAGAGTGGCCGGTTCCAGTTATTCGGTCCCAGGGAGGGCTGGGATGGTGTTTCTTGGAAGCGAGGTCTTTCCGTGGCATGAGCGCTGGAGGGGTTACGAATTGCATCGCTTTCCCGCCTCGCGCCCAGCACGCTCTGCGTGCTCCCGGCCCCGCGCTGCCCAAATCCCAAAGCAGCTGCTGGTTTCTGGCAGAGGAACTAGGTAGAAAGTTCCTGGGATGACCCAGATTTCAGGGAGGAGTCCTCTTACTCCTTCCAGATGCAAAGGACTGTGTGTGTGGACAGAGCTGAATGGTGTTTAGGTCGCCCTTCTCCTATTCCTCTCTCCTGCTCCTGCAGCGGTCGCTGCTGCTTGGAGCACGGCCCTGGCAAGCCGCAGGGCTTCTCAGAGCTGGCGAGGCAGCATCTGTGTGGTTTTCTCATCCCTGAGAGATGCACCGGCTGGCTCTGTGGGGGAGAAAAGCCAAAGGCGTGGGCTGATCCCCTCCTTTCCGTCCCCCATCCCTGAGATGCTGCACTCGGAGAACTCTCCTGCTGCCCTTCTTGGTCAAGGGCAGCTGGGATGTGGTGCTTGAATGGAGGGTGACCCAAGAAGCAGAAGGTTTCGTGCCACTAACACGGTCGTTCTGTTTTCAGATCATTCCCAACTTCTACCCCCCGCTGGAGGCTCACGTCCGGCAAGGCGTGTTCAACTCTCTCACCCACATTGTGGAGAAGCGAGTCCTTGCGTAAGGCAGCCCTGAATTTTACTACATTTACCCAACTGCTGTGCACCAGTTTGCCTGGGTCTCACCAGCCTAGTCAAAACGACTTGCAGGCTCTGTAGGAGCTGCGGGGGACATTTGTATTGTGTGTGAACCATGGAAGAAGCCGTAGTTGTGCCTCATAGTTGTCCTGAGAGCTGTTCCCTTGAAGCAAGGGAATGGGTGGGTTAAAAAAAAAAAAAAAAAAGCTATAGCCACTCCACTTCAGATGAATAAAAATGTCCCCAGCCCTTTCTGGTCCCCGAGCTGAACGGAGCAGCCTTGTTCATGGTGCTCCAGCCTGCAGACAGCTCCTGCATCAGCCAAGTTCCCCTCCCAAGGAGGTAGGACCTCTTCTCCCCTTCCCACCTGCCTTCTGGTGATGCAGGTCCGAGTGAGGGAACCCCGGCTGAGCTGCAGGAAGGAAGGTGGGACCTCGTAGCTTGTGGTCCGTAGCGCAAACCAAAAGCCCTGACGTAAGGGAGGAGATCCCCCTGCACGTCCACCGAGGTGAAGCCACGCAGCAGCGCGTCGCATCCCGGCTCTTTCTCACCCCTTTCCCTTCCTACAGACATCTGGCCCCTCTCTTCGACAACCCCAAGCTGGACAAAGAGCTCCGTGCCATGTTGAGGGAGAAATTCCCGGAGTTCTGCAGTTCGCCCTCGCCCCCCATCGAAGGTAGGGAGCTGGGGGGGGTGGCGGAGGGCGGCTGTGGCGGGTGCTGCCTTCCCAGAGACGGGGCTTTTCCCGGCTCTCCTGCAGCAGGAGCAGCCGTCCGGAGGGTCGGACCAGGACGCCGGGGAGAGGAGGGCTCTGGGTGCTGGTATTTATGGCTGGTCGTGGTCTCCCTTCGTCTCAGCCCTGCAGTACGCTGAAGGTGCACACTTAACCGTTTCTGCTCCACGGGGGCTACTTAGCCTTTCTTTTCTGTAGGCTAATTGATTAACTTAATTAGGTTAAACAAAGAGCAAGCATTTCTAACCTGTATTTAGCAGGAGAGTGCTGCTGCTTTGCCAGATCTGCTGTGTCTGTAAGCCTGTCTGTTTTGTTTTTTTTTTTTCCTGCTGCTCCGGCTGCAGAGACCCACCTAACCACAAACCCTGCTGCCCCGAGCTCCTCGGCCTCGCGGAGCTGGCAAAGCTGTGGCTCCGCTCAGGGATTCGGGCTCTGCTGTTGGCCTGGGTGAGGGATGAAGCACGAAGGATGCTGGGCAGCTTGGGCGGAAAATACCCCGGTCCTGCCACGCTTGGCACCGAGCGGGGACGATTAAATGGGGTCGCTGGGAGTGCTCTTCCCCAGCTTGAGTTTTTCGGGGTCTGTCGCTCGCCCAGACTCTCTTTTTCCATTTTCAAAGCACTTTTATTTCTTTGCCGGAGCCTTTTTATCGGTAGAGGTGACTCGTAGGCAGAGCCTGCCCTGCCCCTTGGCTGTGTGAGGAGCCGCCGTAACCTCACTTTCTGCTCTGACCCCTTCTTGCAGTCAAAATTGAGGAACCTGTTTCCATGGAGATGGACAATCATATGTCAGAAAAGGATGACAGCTGCTATGACAACGCCGAGGCCGCATTCAGTGATGACGAAGAAGACTTGAACAGCAAAGGTGAGGAGCGCGCTCAGCCGAGCACCAATGTCCTCAAGTACTTCTCCGTCGCCGCAGCATGAATCGCTGCCGTTTGCCTCTGAGCCGGACGGTGTTTCCCCGCTGTTTTGCGGGCACCTTCCCTTCGTGATGGAGGATCCCGAGACAGCCATCTGTAAGCACAGCTCCCTTCAAGCCCCTTTCCCACGAGCAGCAGGAATTGCTGCGCTCGGAGCAGACCCCCTTCTTGAGATCCAGGTTTCCTTCTCCAAGAGAAGGATGTCGAGGCCGATGCTCTGTTGCTTCCCAGTCCCCGACAGCCAGACTCAGTAGATTGGAAACAGATCTGTGTTCAAAGGGAAAGGCTGTTGGGCTTCCTCTCCTTGCCTGGTAATTCCCTAGAGCTTAAACCCTTCGAACGGAGCGTTTCCTACACCCATGTGTCCTCTCTAGCTTCAAGCCCTGGTTGGGAATCCCTGTGGCAGATGCTGTGCCCGGACGGTTTGTTTGGGAACAGGGTGTCTCTGTTCTCAGGCAGCTGCTAATGAGGCTCAGGCCTTTAATTGCTCAGCCACAAGGTTTTCATTACACTCGCTCCCTCTCGAAGCTCTCGAAGCCGTAGGGCTGACAAGCCTGCACAAGGCCAGAATCCCCTCTGCTCGCTCTTTGGAGCTAGAGGCATCTCAAGCTGTTCCTGGCTTTGGTGGCAGGACTCTTGTGGGCTTCCTGCCGTGCCGGAGGGTTACCCCCGCCATGGGGAGGGGCTGCAGGCCCCAGGGTGGGGGAGAGGATGGGACTTGGTGCTGCAGCGCTGTCTTCAGTAGTCCCGTTGGTGCCCTGGCAGCTGCTTGGGGCTCTTGAGAGGGACACGGGCTCAAAAACCACGTGCAGAGAGGATTTTTGCAAAGGGGATCAGCCACCTTGTCCCATCCCTTAGTAGCAGCTTCTTTGCGAGCGCTTCTGCTTTGGCCCTGGCACTTCGGGATTCTGCTGCAGTTCATTTTTGTGACCTGGCATGGGCCTGGAGGATGAGGGTGTGGAAAGGCAGTCGGGGTATCTCAGTCCCAGAGTCCTGAACACAAGCGTTTGCGCCTCGGGTAGAGAGAGACTCGTGAGCTGGCTACGGTGGTTGAGCGTGTTGAAGGACAGGCAAAGCGTCAGGTTTAGAAACTGAACTGAACTGGAACCACAATTCTGGCCACCCCCTGCGTTTCGATCCCATCCCAGCTTCCTGTGACCTGGACACGGCTCTAAAGGGTGAAGGGAAGATCTGAGGCTGGACCGCACGCTGGGGACACGCTGCGTGTCCTAGGGGGGTGACTGTCCCCCCCCTCCAGCCCCGCACAAATCCCGCTGCTAGGACAGAGATTGCCTCCGGTACTACTTAGACGTAGCTGCTTGGGAAAACAGACTATTCCACTTTGCTTTCTTTGTTGCAGGGAAGAAGAGGGAGTTCAGGTTTCATCCGATCAAAGAAACCATTGTGGAGGAGCCTGTTGATATCACACCGTTCCTGGACCAGCTGGATGAGTCACTGAAGGATAAAGTCCTGCAGCTGCAGAAAGGAAGGTTGGTATCGTTTGATCGCGTTACGGTTCGTCTTGATCTCTTCAGGGCAACGACACACGAGACCTTTTAGTCCTGTTGTTGCGGTGCTGCTTGCTCCGGAGCCTTTCTCTCAGGGCTAACGCAATCTTGTGGCTCGTCTCCCTTTGACACGGGGAGGGTCCTCCTGCACGGTTCCTGCAGGAAATGTCCAGCTGGTTTTGAAAAGCGCTGGGTTAAGAGCCTGGTAATTTGTCCTTGGGACCGGCTGAGACCAGGACACAACGGCGATTTGCTGGGGGCCGCAGCGTTTCTCTGAATCGGTGACAGGAAGGCAAAAGGCCCTGAGTTTCATCCTTCTCCGCTGTTGGATTGACGAGAGGAGGCTGCCTAGGCCCTTGGGCCCTGGGGGTTTCAGTACATCTCTGCATGGGACGCGTTCCCCGCCGACAGAGCCGTACCTATATTTGCCTGTTCTCTGGACTTCCCCACCTCCACTCTTGATTTTCAGTGACCTTGGAATTAATTCCATCTAAGGAAGGTTAAAAAAAGCTCTTGCTTTGCAGACCTTGGCAGAGTAGACTGATTTAAGGTAATTTATGGCTTTAAGTGCATTTAATCTTATGCTTTTAGTCATTTAATTTGTTTGTTTTGCTGCAGACAACCTCGAGCGCTTTTTATAAGTAGGTGCTGCAGCAGTGCAGCGTGTTCTTCCAGGGCTGAATCTCTGCGTGCCTTCCTCTAAGCCTGGCACCAACACAAAAGCAGAGCCTCCCCCCCACTCTCACGTCCTGGGGGGGCTCCCGAGCAGAGCCAGCTCAGCACAAAGTCCCCTTGTCCCTGCTTTTCGGTATCTTCCTATGTAACTTGGATTTCCTCTTGTTTTTGTGCTCCAGCGATACGGAAGCTCAGTGTGAGGTCATGCAGGAAATCGTGGATCAAGTCCTGGAGGTAACTGCACGGACCCGGAGCAACGCTGCTGCCTAACTGTAAAACCAGAGCGGCCGGAGTGGTGTGGGCTGGGCAGCTCCCGGTCTGCACGGCTCTGCCCCGAGAGCTGCGTCTGAAGGAGGGACGCAGAAGCCCGAGGACACTGGGAATCCTAAATACGTTCAAAATGGCACTGTGCCGCTCTATCCGTGGTTGTTAAACACAGCCCCGAGCTGCTGCTTGCTGGAAGGGTCTAGCAGGGGAAGATCGCTCCGTCCGTGCTCTGTTTCCTTACATCCCATCCTAAATGTCCCAGTAGTTGCTGTCGGACGGGACGCTGGGGGAGGCGCGCTCGCGTTTTGACACCGCGCGACCGCTGTCGCGTCTTGCGGAGCTTCTGGGGGCTTCGGGATGTGCCGTGGGATGCTCCCCTGCTTTTGGCGCTGGGCTTTGTGCTCAGGAGAGGCTGCAGCAAACTCTGCCCAGCGGAAGAGCTGCGGATGTTTTCCAGGAGCTGAGTGTTGGTGGGAGGTTGCATCCCCTGCCTCTAATCGGCTCCCTTTAGAGTCAAGTGGCCTTTTTAGCACACGAGAGCTGTTTCTCCACTCTGTTGGAACACAGGAAAAGGGCTTGCCAGGGTGTAAATCCTCGTTGCCAAGAGCCTTCGGTCCCTGTTAGCCCTTTGCAGAGGGAGAACCGAGCTCAGTGAATTACTGGCCGTTAGAGGATAAGTGGACCGCAGCGATTGCGACGTGCCTTAGAGCTGGACGTCAATTAAGGGCTTGTCTTGCTGCTGAGCAGCTCCTGGTGCTGCAATACAGCAGCCAAATGGCTCCTGAGCAGCTTGGGGTCCGTTCCCCGCCGCAGTGACTCTGCTGCGTCCCCTCCAGCTGTGCCTGTGCTGGACAGGCAGGGTTTGTGCTTGTGCTTTCTCCTCTCACTCCTTCCTTTCTCTTTACTAGGAGGACTTTGACTCGGAGCAGTTATCAGTGCTCGCATCCTGCCTCCAGGAGCTATTTAAGGCTCATTTCCGTGGTGAGGTTTTGCCAGAAGAAATCACGGAGGAGTAAGGATCTTTTTTTTTTTTTTTTTTTTTTTGTTGGTTTTTTTTGTGCCTCATCATTTCACACTGGGACTCGGGCTTTTCCCGGTAAAAGATTTACCATTTTCAGAAGGCTGTGCTGAAGCCAGCAGCTTCTCCTATGAAGCAATCCCGAGTTCACGAGCGGTCAGCGTGGAGCTGGTCAACAGTTGTCATACCCAGGGCTTGAAAGAGACCATTTCCCTTGGTCCTGCCACAGGTCCTTGTGCCAGAGCTCAGTTTAGGTGATGCTCTGGTGGCTTCTGACTGTCTGACCCGGACACGCAGAGTCCTAAATACTCCATCCATCCCGTCTGTACTCGCACAAACCAGCACCGTACGCTCTTCCTCAGGGATTTTGTTGGAACAGGGCTCTGAGTCCGAGCTGCTGGATTCTGTTAGCAGGACCGTTCCCATCTCCTCGTTAGCTAGGGCTAATCCTTGATGGCCCCAGGACCACAGCGAGCAAGGTCCGGGGCTGTTTCCCTGCCATTGCACGGAAGGAGGGGGCACACAGAGCTCTGACTGTTGCGTTTGTCCCGCAGGTCTCTGGAGGAGTCAGTGGGGAAGCCTCTCTACCTAATATTTAGGTACGTTTATTCTGTAATGTTTGAATAATCTAGCTAGGGCTTGCTTGTTTACTTCCTGACCACCACCGTGGGTGAACCCCGTGGGTCTAATTCTGCCGTGCCCCTGCTTGCCCCAGGGTTGATCCCAGAATCGGAAGAGTTTATTCCTTCGTTCTGCCTACGCTGTGTTTTGTTTAGCAGAAAGACTTAAAGGACAGGAAAATCACAGTTCGTTTGGTCATTTGTGGAAGCCTGGCATCCCTGAGTAACTGAATTTTGCTGGGTCCTCTGCAGCAGGGGTGGGAGAGGTGGCCCCCGGGTCCAGCGCAGAGAGCGGGTGGCCAGGACTATCCGGTACTGGGCGCTGGGTTTCTCTGCAACCTGCCGGTCCTCGTCCTTAGCGGAGAAGCTCGTGCGTGGTATCCCGCCTAACGTAGCTGTCTCCCTGTCCTGTGCTCCCCAAGGAACCTCTGCCAGATGCAGGAGGATAATAGCGGTTTCTCACTGCTGCTGGATCTCCTGTCAGAGCTCTATCAGAAGCAACCCAAGATCGGCTACCACCTCCTGTACTATTTAAAAGCCAGGTAGGCCGGTGGGGTTTGAGGGGAAGCGGCCAAGCTTCGCCACGGGGACGACAGGCTCCTCTCACCCAGGCGCGTCTCCTTCTAGCAAAGCTGCGGCAGGGAAGATGAACCTGTACGAGTCCTTCGCCCAGGCCACGCAGCTGGGGGACCTGCACACGTGCCTGATGATGGACATGAAGGCCTGCCAGGAAGACGATGTACGGCTGCTCTGCTACCTCACCCCCTCCATTTACACAGAGGTAAGGCGCCTGCCGGGCATCAGAAACCCTCGTTCGGACGTAGGAGGCATCCCCCCGCCTTCCCGGCAGGTTTGCTTCTGAGCTTCAGGCCCGTTTACGCAGCAGCAGAGAAGCCGTAAAACCTAGATAAAATTTTGTCGGGCTGAGCACAAACACAGCCTCCATCCACCCCCAAGGCCAGTTTAAATGCGGGGGTCAGCGTGCTGCCGTCGAGATCGATGCTCAGCCGTTGTCCTCCCTGCGTGCAGCCCCGTTAAAGCCTGACGTGGGTTGCGAGCTACTAACCTTGCTGTCCCGGCTTCATCTCGTGCACGTGCTTGGCTCCCAGCGCAGTGTTGTCTGCGCTCCCCGGTTAAAGAGTTTTTGCTCTCTGCTGCTTTTCTTCTGGTGAAGGCTCCGAGCAGACGTGTCAAAGTCAGGGGAAGCAGCGATCGGAATGAGTTCTGCTGCCTGCCCCGAACCCTTGGGTTTAATGAAAGGTTTTATTGCTTTCAGCACTCGGTGCTGAGGTGGAGCCAGCTGGACTTAGCAGAGAGCACGTTTGGGACGAGGAGCCAGGCATCTGCACCAGATAGGTCACAGCTCCGTCCCAATTCACGCCGCCTTGCCTGGGTCTTGGACAGAGCTGCTGTTGCTTTCCTGGTGCCGCGATGCTGTCGAGCTCTCTCATAGCCCTGCGCGGGCTTCGGTCTTTTCCTTGAAATGGTTGTAGGGTGGAGGCTGCTTCCAACACGCATCCAGCGATCGCCCAGCTTCAGGGAGCGGTGCTGGGGGTCGGAGAGAGGGAGGGGGTCACGGATCTGCGTGTACTTTCTCATTCCCTGGGAGGAATGAGCTGCCTCCCCCTCCTCCTCCTCCCTCCTTTCTGGCTGGTTCAGCGGGAACATCTGCCGGGCGTTGAGGCCGTCCAGCCCCATTCCTCAGGAGCTTCTGGGGGGGGGAAAGGGGCACAGCAACAGCCTGGGGAGGGGAGAAAAACCTGCACGAGAGCAGGCACCGTGCCACGCAGCAGCAACGGTGCGTGCTCCGGGGGACAAATCCTGGCGTAAAGCAGCAGCTGGATCCCCTCGCTCGTCCTTCGGGTTTAACAGCCTTCCTCCCCAAAGGGGGGGTCAGACCGTTCCTGCCCCCGTGGGCGTAGTGACCAGCTCGAGTCAGGCAGAATGTCCCGAGAGCAGCCTGTCTGGACAGCCAGATCCGAACGGTGCAGCCATAGCTCGCTGCCGCCAATTTTCCTGGCCTTTTGCCCCGTGTGTTGATTTTTATTTTTTATTTTTTTTTATATTTCCTTGCAGCGCTGCGTAACGCACGAGGCCCTGGAACGGCGAGCAAAGCTAGCAAGGATAGGGAAAAATGGGGAGTTTTAACCACTCTGGTCTGGCTGACTTCTGCCACCCGCAGTCGAAGCAGCCTGACTCCTCGCGCAGCTTCGCTCCGTCCGGATGGTTGGTGTCAGCTGCGTCTCCCAGAGGTGCTGAGCGCTGGCTCGCAGCAGCCTGCCGGTGCGCTGCCTCGTAGCCCTTGGCCCTCTCGAGCAGCGAATGAACCTGCCTGCTCCGGGCTACGCGCAGAAAACAGCCTGTCAACCTTCCTGCGCTTTCTTGGCTCTTTTTTTTTTTTTTTCCCCACTCAGCCGCTTCCCCCGTTGTGTTTAGGAAGTGGTGCTGGTTCTGGTCCAGCCCTCGGCGAGCCGCCGGGTCAGGCAGGACGATGCTGCCCTTTGCGAGGAGAAATGTGTGCGTGTGTCCGAGCCTGAACCGAGGAGTTTTGCCTCAGCTTTGGGGACAGGAGCTTTTCGCTGGCCTCTCCCTCGTGTCCTTTCCTGAGCCCTGCCTTGCTTTTTGTATTCTTCCAGTTCCCGGACGAGACCCTACGAAGCGGCGAGCTGCTGAACATGATTGTAGCTGTCATAGACTCGTTCCAGGTAAGGAGGGGGACCGCCGTTTGGGGTGGGAGGCAGCGCGTTCCTGAAAAGCGGGAGCACTTTCCTCCGCTCCCAGGACGTTTAAACCTGAAATAGCCCATCCGAAGGGGATGCGGGGCAGCGCCCTGCTTGTTTAGTCCTTCTTTCCCCCCCTTCTTGAGTTGAGGTATTTGATTTTGCAAACAGGAGCCCCAAAACCTCTGGGTATCTCTTTCCCTCGAGGAACTGCGGTATCGGGAGGCTCAATCCAAGCTGCTGCTTTCAAGGGATCTCCCCGCAGCCGGCACGCCGAGAAATTTGCCTGGGTTTGCTCCGATCTCTCCTGAGTTGCCGGCATTGGCAAAAAACACCGCCGCGGCCGGTGCTGCTGCGGGCGATCGATGATGATGATAACGCTTAATAAACCCCTTTGGCGGGGAGGTGCTTGGTGCTGCTGGGGAGACGCAAAGCTACAGGCAGCGTCGCAGCGGGCGCGTGTGCAGGAAAGGTGCAGGCAGCACGTCCCCTGCTGCCCGCCGGCCGGCGAGGCTGAAATCGCTCCCGGTTCTTCCCGTCCTGGTGGGAGATCCGCTGCAGGCTAACGAGCGGAAGGCCAAGCCCTCGTTAGACCCTCCTGGAAGGAACCTTTCCCCGTGGGCACGCTGAGTTGCCATGAGCAACCCAAAAATAGTCGCGGCAAAAGCTCTGGGGGGGGTTGGGGGGGTGGTGGGCACCGGCAAGAATGCTGTACTGCGTGTTTGTGCTGTCTGGGCTCGTCTGGAGCGTGATCTGCTGATAACCCTTTAACTCGCCCTATTTATACACCATTCCCGGCCAGTCGTGCTTTTCCCAGCTGCTCAGGGGCCAGAACGCCTCGCCAGCAAGTTTTGTTTGGCGGGCTGGAGCCGAAGCTGGGTACAGGAAAGGTTTGAGTCATGATGCCCTGACCCCCCCTGCCCCCCCAAAGCTCAGCCCTGCTCTTACTCCTCTGCTCCTGGGCTCTGCCCCACGCTGAAAGGCACAGGGTTTGTTTTTCCCAGCAGAGGCCCGTAGCGTTTCCTCTCCCCTCCCTTCTCCAATTCCTTCGTTCCTTCCTGTTATTCTTCATCTGTTTCCCCA
>VXBL01001856.1:0-13172 GCA_013400195.1 Aramus guarauna
ACATAAATTAAGTCACAAGTGTATACAAATGGGGTCATTGAATATTGACCTAATTGCTATGTGTCATGCTTTAACACAGCAGACAGCTAAACCAACCACACAGGTGTNATGTACACACAATACCAGCAGAATACAATGACAGATGATCCTTTTGATTTTCCCTGCAGAAGAAATTTTCTACTGATATGTTCCCAGGTTTTTTTTATCTAGGTAGAAGATAATGGCATCTTACTGACTAGATATAAGTAAGAAATGGTAGTGGTAGGTATAGTGGTAGAGAGAATATTTATTTAAGTAATAACCAATTGCAAGGACATTATTGTCCCAAATGAAACAGCTGGAGGCAGTGCCATGGGTATCCCACCTTCCTCTGCCAGAATGCTGTTAATTGACTTAATCCAGTATGCTGAAAGCAGCTGGGAAATAACTCTCATGCTAGAAAAGGTGTCACTTTCCTAGAAGTCTTCTGCAAAAGAAATGGAAATACAAACTCTCAGTTACTTTGATAATTAATTATATAACATGTTCCATACATTTCAAGTGAATTGCTGAAAATACATCTTGAATTGATAAAAAATTTTGAAATGGATGCAGTTTATATGGAGAAATAAAAACAAAAATAATTGTTTTCAAAACATAAATTAAGTCACAAGTGTATACAAATGGGGTCATTGAATATTGACCTAATTGCTATGTGTCATGCTTTAACACAGCAGACAGCTAAACCAACCACACAGGTGTTTGCTGATTCCCCCCCCCCATCCCAGTGGNCTGTCCTAACTGTATCCCCTCCCAGCTTCTTGGGTGCCCCCTACCTTCTCATGGGCATGCCAGTATGAGAAGCTGAAAAGTCCTTGACTGCTTGGCAACAACTAAAAACATCAGTGTGTTATTAACATTATTGTCATACTAAATCCAAAATACAGCATTATACCAGCTGCTAGGAAGAAAACTAACTCTATCTCTGCCAAAACCAAGAGAGCATACTAAATATGTTATTTACCAAATGTAGATAATTTAGTTATGTAATTAGAACCGAAAGAAAATGACTGAACTAATTAAACTAGAGCTCCATAAGCAATTTACCTCATTAAATATTTTACAGTTCTATATCTGCATCAATGTTATTTTCTGTTTCATTTAAATAATAATAAAGGAGGGAAAATCAAGGTTAATTGGCATTTTAATAATGAATATTGCAATTAAAATTATCTTATATAGAGAAAAGACTTCTCTATTTATTCTGCAGTTTGAAGAACAGAATGAAATCAAATTTGATAGATTACTTCAGTGTAAGTTCCATCGTGTATTGATGGAAGTATACAGTCCACTTTTGTTATCAACCTCTTATCACCTCAATAATTATTATTAGTGGGGAAGCCTGTTCTCATGCAATTATTTATAAAGACAGCTGTGTGATTTTGGATGGATATTCAATGTCATGGTTTAACCCCAGCCAGCAACTAAGTACCACACAGCTGCTCACTCACTCCCCCCACAGCAGGATGGGGAAAAGAATCAGAAGAATGAAAGTGAGAAAATTCATTGGTTGAGATAAAGACAGTTTNCACAGCAGGAGGGGGAAAAGAATCAGAAGAATGAAAGTGAGAAAATTCATTGGTTGAGATAAAGACAGTTTAATAGGTAAAGCAAAAGCCACAAATGCAAGCAAAGCAAGACAAGGAATTCATTTACCACTTCCCATCGGCAGGCAGGTGTTCAGCCATCTCCAGGAAAGCAGGACTCCATCACATGTAACGGTTACTTGGGAAGCTAAACGCTATCACTCCAAACATCCCCCTCTTACATCTTCTTCCCCCAGCCCCTATATGCTGAGCATGACATCATATGGTATGGAATATCCTTTTGGTCAGTTGGAGTCAGCTGTCCGAGCTGTGTCCCCTCCCAACTTCTTGTGTATACCCAGCCTACAGGCTGGTGGGGGGGGGTGTCCCAGCAGAAAAGGCCTTGACTCTGTGCAAGTACTGCTCAGCAATAACAAAAACATTTCTATATTATCAGCACTGTTTTCAGCACAAATCCAAAACATAGTACCATACTAGCTACTGTGAAGAAAATTAGTTCTATTCCAGTTGAAACCAGCACATTCAACCAGATGGGAGAAAATACACTATCCCTGCATGAACGCTATATGAAAATGGTAAAAGATGTGGCTATAGATGGGCAGAACAACTTTCCAAATCTGCTTAATCAGATGTTCACTGTCTTGATCTTGTGACTGATAATCATCAAAGATGGTTTAGGTCAAATGCGGAATGCACACTTTGAAATCTTTACATTTTCTGTGAAAGACAATGCTTGCTTTCCAATATCTTCTGTTTGGCCATGGATTATAAACAGTAAGGCAGGTGCTCTGCTTTATTTGTCAGATGCAGAGGAACATACCTCAGTAATTTCCCAAGTAGATTTTCATTGTTTCATATACTAAACAGCAAGTGGGAGGGGGAAATCATAATTCAGATACAGAAAATGGACTCAGATTTCCATTCATATCTGCTAGGTGTCTGATAATTCCATTTCTGTGCTTTTTCCCCTCTACTGTTGCACCTTACGGATATACCTCCTCAAGCCTTTTTCTAAATACAGCGATGGGGATGGAGGGAATCCTCTTAAGTTTCCTTTTTTCACTCAAGAACTTCTCACTTTTTAAAGTGCAGTAAATTGTTCAATACACAAAAGCTAATGAAAAAAATAATCACCATCAATTGTCTGTCTGTCCAGTTTTCTGCCAATTCCCCTCATACTTTGTTTAATCTCTGTTAAATTATCTTGCTCTTTGAAGCCAAGACTGCATCTTCATTGGGATTGCACCATTGAGAAACTAAACATTGATGAGCAACCATGTATCTATAAATGTATTGGCTAAATGTCCAGTTTAATGGGGATCTTCATTTGTAGTGATTGTTCAGGCACATTCCTTTCTAGATCAGAAGAAAAAGGATATTGGAAATGAAGGCTTATGGATTTCAATTTTTCCTTTCACTCATCATTCTTCTTCTGTCAAATGCCAGCTTTCTGGCATTTTCTTAAAGCAAATTTCCCTTCTTTAAACAGAAAGCACAAACACAAAATATAGCAGTGATTTAATTCATGTTTAATATAAGGTATGTAAATGCCATGGTCACGCTTAATGGAAGAACATTTGTGTGTATGAAAACAAAACATAGGAAGGCTTTTTTTAAAAAAGAATATAATGAGATACAACCTGAACTCACCCATAAGCCAGAGAATCTGAGCTTGTTTCTTAAGGATGCTGCTAGACAGATCTAACGGGAATGAAATAAAGGGATGGATTTAATGTGCTCAAGAATCTTTGAACTCTGTTCATTAATTGTAAAGGTTTACTTCAGTATAACAAGGAACAGAAGTATCCAGAGGAACTTCTATCTTTGTAGAAAATTTGCTACATTTCAAAGATGCCTTTTATTATTTTTAGATTTGACACAGGTAGCCATTGGTTTTATTTTTTTAAAAAAGGTATTCAATTAAAAATAAGAAATAACTGAGCACTCAGCAATCCTTTTAATGTTGTAGCAGTATAATCTCCTTCTGTAGAAGAGAGAAATAGAAACAGCATAAACACAGATATTTTCAACAAGATATTCAGACTAGATCTTTCAGAAATGTTGAAAACCACCTGAGTGGCAGCCCTACTTTTAAGTGTATTGACTGCACTCCCAAGCTCAGAGTTATTCACAGATTTGCTGAGGGTGCACTTTCTCTCCTCCTCCAGGTTATGGATAAAGGTATTTAAGTGGATAGGTGCTAAAATACAGCCCTGAGACACTCCACTATGACTGGCCTCCAGGGAGAGTAGAAACTGTTAACCCCTGCCCTGGAGCCTGATGAACCAGTCAGTTATTCACATGTCAAGTAGTCCACTTCTCTTTGACTTGCAAGTTTCATTAGAAATCACACTAAAACAAGGTGACTTCTGAAGCAACCAAAAAGTCATATTTATTAAGTGGGCAGATTAAAGAATTTGAACTGAATTGTAAGCAATTCCTAACTTCCATCTCCATTAAGAGGCAGGTCCTTGCCTTCATTATTCTCACAGTTCAGCATCTTTGAGCAATATCCTACATTGTAAAGGAATATGTATACATGCATGTGTATATTTATATTATACATAATATATAATGCAATTATATATATATAGTCTATCTTTCATTCAGTTCCAAAGCTTGTATTTGATTTTTGCTTCTATCTGAAATCCGCTTCCCCACATGTCTTTCACTGTGATCCTAATCTCTGTCCTGGTAGTCCTTCCCTTTTCCTTCCCCCAGGTGTACCCAGGAAGGTGTGATTAATCACTTCATTTTGCAGTAAATAGCTACTTAACAGCTTTTCATAATATCTTCCTGTAAATAATGGCAAAATTCCTAGTATAAGTACTGTGATGAACTCCAGGTGGCGTATGCCTAGGCTTAGATATGTGTTTGGAAGATGAAGGTAATGTTAATGGCAAGTTAAATGTTCTGTTTCCTAGGTGCGCTTCAATTTTGAATATAGAAAGACTGCTGCTAGGCCTAACTTTGCAGTTTAGTCAGTATTTAGCTTCTGGTATGAGTCAGAAAATAGAGGATGGTAATCCTTCCTGTCCATTATGAATTTGTGCTGGTAAAATAAAAGATATTAATTAGTGATAATTCCACAGCAAGGTACTATTTCATTAGGCTGCAAAACTGACTCCAGGACTATCTGAAAGCAAATACAGTATTTGGCCAGTTACCTGTTTTCTTGTGGGAGAATGAAATCCTGGGAAGAGCTTGTAACTGTGTTTCTCACTGTTCCCCAACACCAAGTATTTTGGGAGCACAAGAAGGACGATCTCTCTCTAGGCAGGCAAGAGAAAGTATCTATTGATTAATGAAATTCCTATTGCTTAATAAATACTTCAAAAGAAGGGTAGTTTCTACTGGTGAGGCATTCTGGTATTCATCTGCCTGGCAAGTGGCTAACATCACCCTACTTGGGGAGGAAACCCAGCAGCAGCAAAGCTTCCGCTTTCCAATATGTGTTCCTGTAAGGGGAAGCTACACTTGAAGCCATGTTCCCAGGTTTCTCTGAATGGCTCTCAAAGATAAGGTCAAATCTTACATTATATCTGGTATAATAATTATTGACCTAACTGGAAGATAACAGATTCCTAGTTCTGTAAATCTCAGTCATGATTATTATGTGATTAACCAGAAAACTGTTTGCTACCACAGTATGTAGACCTCCCCAGAACAGTACACACAACATGAGTCTCAGCTCACTCTCACCTCACGCTTAGGGTTACATCTTGGGGATGTGCAGTGCAGCACCCCAGCCTCTCTCCCACCTTGTGCCCCAGCTTGTACAATGCAGCTCTTTCCGTGCTCGGCTCAGTAGGTGTGTGCAGTATGCAGTATTTGGGGCACAGAGCAGGAGGTGGCACCAGATGCTGTGCAGGGCATGCAGTGCTCAAGGGTATTTCCCCGTGCAGTCCCTGGTTTGGACCCTGAGCTGCAGTCATGCTGCCAAGGCAGTAAGCAGGTCCCCAGCTTTTTTGCAGTATTGTCTCAAGCACTGGAGAAAAACAAATTAGAGGGTTATGAGATACTTTGTTTCTTAAATATTGCCATGTTAATTTTGGTTTTGCTGCTTTTATTGTTCATGAATCAGAATTTGATAGTACTGTTAGTGATCTGCACAATAGAAAGAACTTTGTGTTATATGGTTCCCTTGTGAGAAACTGAGGCAGGATTTATGCCAGTAAATCAGTCTCAGCAGTGTTAAGGGCAAAGCACCAAATGAAATCTCTGAAGAATGTTTTTCAAGAGTCTCTCTTTCTATGGGTTGTGCTGGGCTTTAGAGTAATGTGAATGCCTTTCTTCTGTGGCAGAGGTGGATTTGGGGAGAAGTGTGTGTGTTTTCTTTTTCTGTTGAAAGAGATCATTAGCATCCTTTGTTTATTTTAAGTATATATACTGAAGAGATTAAATTTGGTTTTGAAACTTGCATATCTCTAACTGACTTTAATGTCAATGCAATGTTATAACTAATCTACAAATGATAAAGACAGTAAATTGTTGGGGGGGGGTGTTGTCAAATGACTTGTTGATAAACATCTGTGATAAGCCTTTAAAATATGAATGCCAAGGACTGAGACTTTTCCTTTGGCTGGGCAAAAGGAGCTTAAGAAATCTTGAACATTGCTATTCATCATCAGTCACCAAGCAGAAAAGTGATTCTTGTGATAAAATTTTAAAAGAAAAGAAAGTTGTGTTTAAAGCACAAACTGAGATTGTATAACCACTGTCACACACATACGCATACACACACACTTATTCTTGGGTGCGTTTCCTCCTTCTTTGGGCTCAACCCTAGGTTTCCTGCATCAGAGTCTCAGGCATCAGATTTTATAAAATCGTTAATTTAATTGAAAGGTACAACAGCAAGAACAGCCCAGGCTGGGTGCCTCCAAAGAGAGGGACCCTGAACAAAGAAATCCCTGGACAATTATACTCTTGTGATCTATACACCTGCCCTTCATGCGCATGTTTTAGTCCAATGGTGATTTTAGGTCTGGGTTCTTCTAACACTTAATTGGATTCTTTTTCTGTGTCCAAGCAGGCAGGCTCTTATCTTGTTGATTTTCAGTTTTAGCAGAGGGTTGGAGCCTCCTTATCGTCTGTTTTACACTCCTTGTGCACCTGCACTCACTGGAAGAACATGGAGAACTGAAGAGTCCCAGACTTGGGAAAAACACTACTAAAACATCAGTGTGATATCAAAACACTTTCCCATACTAAAAGACTAAACACAGCACTGTACTAGCTGCTAGGAAAATTACTAAGAAAAATAACTCTATCACGGCCTAAAGGCTTCAGCAAATCTAGCTACTCATGCCAAGTAAAGCTAAGCAAACAGCACAAGTCACACCACATTATAATTCTAATTTATTCTAATTAAAACTTACTTATTTACATTAAACAAGTAATATCCCTCAACAACATCATATGGTATGGAATACCCCTTTGGCTAGTTTGGGTCACCTGTCCTGGCTGCGTCCCATCCCAGCTTCTGGTAAAAATTAACTCTATCCTAGCCAAAACCAGGACAGTATAAAATGAAACAATCAACCTGGTCTTCTGTGCTTCCAGGCCAGGTATGATAGTATGGCTTAGAGTGGGCAAGTGTTTCCTTGGTTATCTCAGGGAGCTGTGCAGCATTGTACCCTCCACCCTTCCATGTAGCATTACCACTAGCCCCTTTTTAGAGTTGGGCTGAGTAAAGTGGCTTTATTTAGCCTGATCTCCCTAACAAATCAGATTATTAGAGTGTTCTGAAATTCAGTGCCAGGAACTCCTGCTCTGAGATGACTGGGTGGTAGAAGGGGAGGAGGATGTGGCAGCAAGCAAATGACTGACACAACTGTAGATCACTGTGGTGATTGTATCAATTAGAGATTCTCTACTGACAATAGATGTCTGGACACCACTGATTTTATTGGAAAGTAGATGGGATATAATACACCTTCCAGTGCATTAGTTGTTTCTGCTGAAGGATAAATTTCACATGGAGGACAGTTTGAGTCCCATTATTCTCACAATTATGTTGAACACCAGCTAAAAGTGTCCTGTTGTTGCACTTCACAGCAACAAATTAGAAGTATTTTCCTAATGCATTTCCTCACTGTAGTCTGTGCAGCATCATTATTCAATAAACTGAGATCTGGGTCAAAACTTCTCATTGTTCTCAATTTCAATAATTCCATTTAAAGGTTAATCACTTTCTCTAGAAAAGGAAAAGGACAATAGAAAGAATAAACAGAAAAGTGGGACTCATGGAAATGGAACAAATAAGTTGAATGTTATGAAGCTTTTATTACAGTAAATCTTGTTTTATTATAAAAGACAGCTGTAAAGTATGTAGTAAAAATAGCCATAAAACAAATCATCACCCTCTTAATCCTATAATATAAATCCCCATATAAACTTTAACAGTACCAGATTATCTGGACCACCTCCCTTTGTTTGAACCATTAATTTAACTCTATGCAGAAACTAATGTGTGAGATTTTTCATTACTGTTTTGAAGATTCAGCTCTGTAAAATGTTGAAGTATCTTCTAATAATCCAGTAAAGGGGGGAGGGGGAGGAAGGAGGGAGGAAATCCCATAGTTTGCTGAAGAACATGTTATTTCTCTTCCACAGACTTAAAGCTTTGCAAGTTAGTTTACTGGCTCAGGGCCAGACTGCGTTGTACCTTTTAGAGTCACACCCTAAGACCCCAGTTCATCAAGGTACTTAAGCATTTGTTTGATGTTCAGTATATGAGGAATGCAAGTTAAATTGGAGTTTAATTTAATTTGATTAACTCACTTTATTTAACATTCTAAGCAGAGCATATAAACAGACCATATAAATACGGGATAGAAGTGTTACTTTCAATAGTAATTCAATAGCTGTTAAATATTTTCTATATGGTTTGTGAACTGTGTGGCCTCATGTATTTGCCTTTTAATTGTTCAAGACTATTGGGATTCTAAAAACAAACAACTAAGAACTAATCTGATCTAAGGAGCTTTCCAAGGAACATTTTTATCATTTATCAAGCCCCCTTTGCTCTGTTAGACTTCACCAAAAGACAAGGCTATTTTCAATCCATAAACCCCCATGCAGTTATGGCATGCAACCAAAGAAGTCTATAGGAGAAAATGAAGTCATAATTAACAACAGCTACTCACGCCTAGCATTTCCAAATAACATCCAAAGACTATTTTTTTTTATCCCCCCCTCCCCCAAATCCAGAATCAATTGAAACCCTAATGATTTATCTTAAGGGTTAAAAGAGGAAGCCTCACACCAGTCTTTGGGGGTGGCGTGCGCGCTCTCTCTCTCTCTCTCTCGCGCTCTCTCTCTCGCGCTCTCGCGCGCTCTCTCTCTCTCTCTCTCTCTCTCTCTCTCTCTCTCTCTCTCTCTCATCCAAGCTGTGTGGGAACCTCTCATCACAATCTGTTTGATAGGGGTTTCATTGTTGTTTGCTTGTTACATTCAGTGACCAAAAGCAAAGCAAAATTACAGTAATTTCCTTTACTCACATATTGTTGTTAGTTTGGTGTTATTTGTTTAGTCATCAAAGCATATGGGATTGTTCTCTCCTTTAGAGGCTAATATTAAAATATAGAATGGAATGATCATGTTTTATTGGTTTAGCCTTTCCCTGCACTGCTTATAAACACAGACAATGTTTTAGAATGTCTCACTAATGCTCATTTTCCTGAAAGTGGAGTTAACCTCAAGTAGTTTACAACTTGGCTGTTATTTAAGACTAATTAACTTTGGCTTTGTTGTTAGAATAACCTAATCTGGAGTGTCATCTTCAAGAAGTGAAAGAAATAGTTCATTCAAATGAAACAATGGAAGTAATGAGTGTTTATATGTTGGCTGTATAAGGGAGCCTTTTCCTCTACAGTCTTCATCTCTAATGTTTGTGGTTTCATGTACTTTTACAATTCTTTTTAAGTTGGTCCAGACCTCTTCACCAGTGAAAAACACTCTTTGTAGCTTGCATGCCTTATCTGCTTGTTTCCAGTTCTGTAAGCAATACAATTTCATTTTTAAGCAGCCTGACTCATGAAATAGTTATTTTTCATAAAATGGTACAGCTTAATGCTTCTAAAAAAAAAGCTCTGTGCTAAGGACTAAATTTGAAATACTTTTTAATTGCATCATTAATCCTTGAATCCTTAATCTCTTTGTGGGGCCTTCTTTATAACATTATCACTTTATAAGAGTAAGCCATACTTTATTTGTGGAAAATAATATTTTAATTTAAGCCAGAGGAATGGAGAATCTCATGTTTTAATTATGCTAAAATTACAAAAGTGACCTTATGCCACTTTTACAAAGAAATAATTTGCATTAGACAATAACTTTTGAGTAAATAATTGTCTTTAATAGCAAAAATAACATAGGCTGAGTTTTTATAATATCCATGAAAGTGGTCTTAATGTAATGTTCGTCTTTATTATATCAAATAGATCAATATATTAAGCATTACTTTAACTTAAGTAAAAATTAAATAATTTCATTTTAGAGAAATAATGGCAATAAAGTCTAGATTGCTCTCTTTAAAAGTTTGGTTTATTTGCATCTTTACAATTAACATAAAGTGAAAAACAATTTAGGAACTTATTGCCATGACATTAGTATTCCAAATTAATTCTTTGTCTTTTGTGGCAGTGGAAACAAAAAAAAAAAAAAGAAACTTCTAAAGGTCTGTGTTTACATCCAGATCCCACAAAAACTTCGGGACAAACTGACTACCATTATAAAGTATAAACACTGCATTCACAGATCTTGAAACTGTCATTCATAATGTCATATTTTATTAAGATAGCATTAAATAGTAAGAAAATAGTATTAAAATAATTTTATTAAAGCTATTTCATGAATTCTTGGGCTGGACTAAAACCGCAAACTGCATGGACTGTGAATGGAGCTGTACCAATGTGTTCTAGCAAACCTCCCTCACTGAATGAATCACGTTTGCAAGCTTTATTGTGTGATGAACACCACCACAGTACCCACAAAACAACACAGGAGAAGTCAGCTATAATTTCAGCCTCATGATGGCCTGATCACTGTCCTCAAACTTGTTGATTTGTGCATAAGCCTTATATTAGATGTTTTATATTTGAGGGTTCTGGAGCAAAGGAGATAGTGTTATTCCATTGCAATCAGGAGTTTTGGTAACTAATTCAAGCAGCTTAAAGACTTAGGAGTTTGATGTTGATTGGTACTTCACCACTTTATTAGACAGAGTGAAGACTCAAAAGCTAGAACTTGGAGAAATATGCCGGTTTCATACAACACACTGCCTGCACAAGCAGTGATGCTCAAAACCCTTTCCTGCTCAGCTGCTGCAGTTAATCTCCCTGGGATCTCTGTATCTACTCAGTTGAGGTTAAGTGAATACTTTAATGTCTTTGTGCATATTCGTGAAGTAGGAGCATACACCTTCTGACCCTAAAGAAAGAGGCACAAGGGTAATGCCAGCAGTGGGGTGAGAGGTATGTACAATCAGGCAAATATGCTCAGGTCACACTGGATGCTACTCTGCCATTAACAGGGAGCTAAAAGGTCTGTGAGAGAGGGGCTCACTGTGGCCCTCCTTGTTTCTCCATGGGTTGCTCTGATGCTGCAGTGCTCACTGGTATTACTGTGATGTAGTTCACAGGGGCACGGATTCTCTGTGCTACTCTGAACTACTGTGACCCTCAGCCTGACTGTGAGAGGTGGTCTGTTTTCTGTGCTCTCTTTGAAGCATGCAAAGCTAAGTGAACTTCAGTTTGTGGTGTAGACTCAAATAAGAAAAAAATCTGGCTTAGCCTGTCCTCTCAGGAGGAAATTCACTCTGATTCACTTGATGAATATCAAGTAGATCCTAAGACTTTGACCTATGGCATAAATGGGATTTTAGTGTACAAGACAGGATGTTTGTTAACACTTTTGCATAAATCTGCATTTCATTTTTTTGTACTAAGACATTCCATGCAACATTTTCAATCAATGCATGTTATGCCTTAATGTCTTTGCCCAATTGGAGAGTGACATGCAGATGTGTTTAAGCTTATCTAATTTAACACGCTTGTGGTTTAATTTTCACTTTATCTTATTGTCTGCCTTCATTTTTTCTTGACAGAGTGCCTGCAGGAAATATTTTCATGTTGCATGCGTTTTGATATCCCCAGTGATCTGTTATACTATCAGCAGCTGGAACTACTCGTCAACTTTTTTTCCTCATCTCTGTTCTTCAGGTAGTCTTTTCTTCTTGTAACACACTTCTCACATTTCTCAACAAGTATGATCAGGCCTTCAGTAAAAGACGGTGCAATGACTGCTCTCCAAAGCCAAATTCTTCTCATTTAAACCACTGAAACTCTGTAGATCTGTTGAATTTTATGGAGTTACTTTATTTTTTGAAGTGGAACAAAGCAGAAAAAAAACAGAATTTACTCTGTAGTAAATGCAATAGGAAAGGGTATTGCATGGGAAGGTAGCGCGCTCTGTGCTCTGTCAGCCTCCTATTTAAACAGTTTGTTGTAACCGTGTTTTACAGAAAGGCGCTAACCTCCTTCTTCATGAGGACACGCAGGCTTGATAAAGAGGAAATATTGTGGTTGTTCTGGCTGCTTGAGAATGTTTAGTGGCAACATGTTTCCCATCCAAATGAACAGAGATAAGTGCCCCTTACCAAAATTCAGGGGGACTGAGTGCCATCATGAGCATCTCTAATTCATGTATTGTAAGGTTTAAAAAAAAAGGGTTGTCATGTTGATGTGGTTTATGCTCAGCTGAGCACCACGCAGCCGCTCGCTCACCCCTCCCTGGCAGGGTGGGGAGGAGACCGGAAAAACAAAAGCAAAAGGCCTCGTGGGTTGCGGTAAGGACAGTTTACTGGGACAGCAAGGGAGAGGGAAACAAACAACAACAGTGCTGATAACAGAGATACACAATAGGTGATAATGGAAAACAATTTACCCATCCAAACCACCGACCCAGAGCCACACCGAACCCACCCCTTCCCCCACTAGCCCCCTTTTATGGTCAGCATGGCATCACATGGTATGGAATAGCCCCTGGCCAGCCTGGCTCAGCTGGCCTGGCTCCTTGTGAAATTAACTCTATCCTAGCCAGAGCCAGGACACATGTGATTCAAGGAAATAGATTCAGAGAATGTACCTTTGAGAGCCAAATGTGACTCGTTGCATTTGAGATTCCCTTTTTTAAAGAAGAAAGTATTGTTGTTAGGTACATTATGCTTCTACTGGATTTTTAGGTGCTTTGTTCTAGATTCCTGCTGGAGAATGAGATACATAAGTTATTTTCTTGTACCTGAGCATTTCAGTCTGCATGGGCACCAAAGTAAATAGCCTGGATCTAACCTCAGTTTTAACCATTGAAGCTGTTTTACTTTTCTGAATACTGTATTTCAGAAAAAAAAAAAAAAAAGTTGCTTTTCTGAGGTAGACTCTAGGCTGGAGCTGCATTGCTGAGAGGAAACTAGAACTGTTTGCATATGGTTAATGTGAAAGTGATATAGAAGAATTACAGAATTCTATGCTAAATTTATCTTCAAGTTTGCTGAATAGAATAAAGCTGTTTCTGCAACCATGC
>VXBL01001857.1:15804-34116 GCA_013400195.1 Aramus guarauna
AAATTATATATATATATATATATATGTCCAAAGGATCATTACAGAAGAAATGGTGTATCTGCAGGAGCATGGCTTTCTGCTTTCCAGATTAATACTGAAGTGAAATGGAAGAGAAGACATTTGTATAGGTGCGGTGAATGGTTTGGTTCTGTCACAAGCCCTTATTTACACATGCACTTTTGTGAATAGGGAAGGTTTGCGCGAAGGAGGGTTTGCAAGACTGGCTTCAGTAATTGGTTTCTCAATATGTCTGAGTACTTGAATGGGTGAACAGTCATGAGCGTGCTTGTAACTCCTGTTCACATTTAAGAGATTTATGTTGTGCATCCAACAGCCAATAGGTCCCTTATGGTTCTGACCTGACCTCTGATTTTAGAAAGCAATGACCATGTTTTGTAATGAGGCTATACTCCAATTTTTCAAGAGTATTAATTTTATACCATTGTAGAAGCACCCTGAAGAGTGTCCATCAGCTTTCAGATGTTGCTGCATTCCAGTGCACTGCTCATAATATGCAAAGTCAATTATTATCTTTTTCTGATACACAAGTTTTCAGCTAGATTTCAATGGGGTTTTTGTAACTCAAATTTTTGAACAGAAACAGTGGTAAGCTTATGAATTCCTGTTCCAAATTCAGCACTGTTTGTGCATAGTTGAGAGACTTACTCACTGCAATAAACATGGTAAGTCAATGTAGCCTCTCTGTGGACGTGGCATTATTAAGTATATTGCAGCCCTTGTGGGAAGGTACTGAAGTACTCACAGGAAGGCGCTACTAACCAACTAATCTTTTGCATTTAACTTGCCTTTATTTTTTGCTTCCCATGTAAAATACAAGATTTTGGGGTTTCTTTGATCATTTAGTTTTAAGTAGCCTGAGGGTCAAATAATAAGATAGCTGTTTCTTGCCACCTAAATAATTTACCCTGTCCTTCACAGAAACAACTTCAACTCTTTCCTATTCAAACCAGCTTCTATAGCAGGCCTTGGAATAAAATCTCTTGTCAGCCCAGTTCAGGTTTCAACCCAAGCAAGTCAAGTTTTGTTGGTCTAGAAGGAATTAACTGGAGTGTGGATGACAGATGGACAAGGAACTGGAAGAATAACAGAGTTATAAGTTCATGCTGTGGATCCACTTAGGTTAAAAATCTGCCTTTTGAGTTTGCATATAATTTGAAAAATACAACTCCATTCTGAACCTATGTTTATGCAGTCCTTTGCAGAAAAGTCCATGGCATTATGACATGTTAAAAAGTCCCCTTAGACTGGAACTGAACTGGCTTACCCTCAAACTGGGCAAAGGAGAGGAAGTAGCATGGTGCTTAGTGTACATATGAACCTTTGTAGCAGTTAACTATGTGCTCCAAAATAGGGAAGACTCTAGAGAATTCTCAAGAAATAGAGGAGGTTTTTTTAGAGATCAGATTTTTATGACATTAAATCATTAATGGGTGGTAACACTTTCCTCCTGAAACTACAGCCTAACAGAAAGAAAATTAAACTTGCAAAACAAGTGATGTATACTGTAACAAAACTGGGTTCGGTGGGTTTGCGGGCTTAGGGTCCAGTTGGTCGTTCAGATCGGNCTGGTCACAAGAATGTGCAGTATAAACCTTAGGCTCATATAGAATCCTTTACAAGAAAGGTAGGTATTTTTTCACTACATGCTGTCTTTTTAGAAACATGGATATTTGAATTAATATTGTGAATTGTTCCTGCCATGTAAATTTATGAAGAGTTCATAATATTTTTTTTTTCAGACAGCTTTTGACCTGTTTTAGTAAATTTTTCCTTAGTGATAGCACGTCCATTTAGTATTCGATAGTCTGAAACCTTGCCCATCAAACTGTCATTTTTTAAGAGAAGACAAAAAGCAGACCATCTTCATGAAGCAGAATGCAAACTAACCAGTAAAAACAATAATGCTGGTTTGAAAAATGAGGCAGAGTGGGCTTGTCATTCAACTTGCTGCAATACAGTTTTGAACTTTCACAAACAGAAAAACATTCAACTGGAAGGAGCATGCATCTGCTTAACCAAAATTATTTTGCCACAACAAAGTTTCTGCCACTTGGAATTCAAATCTATCTCTTTAAAGAAGATACATCTTTTTAATTAATATGTTTTTACTATGTAATTGCTGAAATGCATGCTGTAGTTATCTTACATCAGAAAATCACCATTTCCCATGTTTCCTTCAATCTCCCAATTTCACATGATTTTAGAATTAATTCAGTTGGCATTGGTTTTCTTGAATGATTGAAGACTGTATAGGTGAAAAGTTCCATTCTGTTTCTCAAAGTCAATGAGAAATTTGAAGATTCAGAATGAAACATTCCTCAGGATGTTGAAATAGCAGGACTAGCATCTTCTTTATGGGACTCTTTCACCAAGTTTTTGGTTTAAAGTGATGTATTTATTAATTTATACTGCAGTACATGCCAGAACAAACAGCAGACAGAACAATGATGGCAATTGAGAAAGGCAGGAGAACTACAAGAAAAAAAAATATGTTTGTTAGTGGATCAGGTTGAATAGTCAGATGAAGATAATTAAATCCATTTGAACTTAATATTGAAGCAAATATTTTCCACATTAAAACTGATTTTAAAGATTTTACCCCATAAGAGCCTGCCTCTCAAGGGCCAAACTATGATCAGTTTCCTTATATAAGCAGGTAAGAAAGGCTATCCAAATTAACCTGAAATTTTCCTTCATTTACATTAACAAGTCGCTTCTTATTCACAGATAATTTTGAAGACAAAGTGGAGAAAATAAACTGGCAAGCATGGAATGAGCAATAATTCAGTGACTAATCCCTTCTAACTAGTGTTTTAATAAAACCTGAGGTTTTAATAAAAACCTATTACAATTAATGTTCTGAATATGTAAAATCTTACTGTGTAATGCAAAACCAAACCAAACCAAACCAAAACCTTAATGAGCAGAATAGAAGCCTTGACAGCCAGACATGTATCACAGCCAGTTGCTCCTCATTTCTTAAAAACCAGTTAAGCAACTAATTATTCTGGATGAAAAATATGTCTTGTTCTTGGCTCTTAAATATGAGANCTTTTGTTATGTAGAGGTGGTTTTGTTATTGTTAAGCAGTGCTTACACAGTGTTATGGCCTTTTATGTATCTGAAACTGGAATACCAGTGAGTAAGCTGGGGATGCAAAAGAAGCTGTGAGGGGACACAGCTGGGACAGCTGACCTCAACTGACCAAAGGAATATTCCATACCATATGATGTCATGCTCAGCATATAAAGCTGTGGGAAGAAGATGGAAGAGGGGGACGTTTGGAGTGATGGCGTTTGTATTCTCAAATAATCATCATGAGTGATGGAGCCCTGCTTTCCTGGAGATGGCTGAACACCTGCCTGCCCATGGAAAGTGGGGAATGAATTTATTGTTATACTTTATTTGCATGTGTGGCTTTTGCTTTACATATTAAACTGTCTTTATCTCACCCCACAAGTTTTCTCACTTTTACTCTTCTGATTCTCTTCCCCATCCTGACAGGTGGGGAGTGAGTGACCAGCCTCATGGTGCTCAGTTGCCGGCTGAGGTTAAATCATAATAACCACTGGTTTGCAGTGAACAATCTTAGAACCCAGGCTTGAAAAAAAAGCCACAACCCCTTTTTCTATTAACCTTAATTGCAACCTCTTTGCCTATCTTTACAAGACCAGCTAAAAATGTAAATGTTTTTTTCCTGAACAACTGTGTTAACAATTTCATTATCCACCTAACACTTTCATTTATGCTGCCATGTTTACTTTCTTTATGTATTATATTGTTTTTCATTTTATCTGGGGATTTATATTATTTTCTCAGCTACTAACGTTACTTATGTAAAAGAAAAAATGCCAAACTTAATTTCCATTTATTTAACCTATTTGAATTTAATGACTTTTTTCCATTTTTAGCACATAAGAAGAAAAAATGAAAATTAAAACTACTAGAGAAAAGGTTAAGAAGTTTAGATTTCTTAACCACCAAAGTTGTCTTCATTAACTCAGAATTTTTAAGAAGTTAAATTTAGCCACTGAGGTAAAAAAATCTTTTATTTATACTGTTTCACCTGAGACTTCTATCCTCATCTCCATTATTTGTATTTTCTGAACATCCAACAGTATATCTATTCCGAGATATACTACTGTTAGCATGCTTTAAGTATTTTTCATCTAGAGTTTCAAAATTCTTGTAGAAAGAGTGGACTTCCTCTGAAATTCAATAATACACTTAAGAAAGACAATCTCTCCTCTCTCTCCTCTGTCTCCTCTGTCTCCTCTGTCTCCTCTGTCTCCTCTGTCTCCTCTCTCTCTCCTCTCTCTCCTCTCTCTCCTCTCTCATCTTCACGCTTTGCTTAGCTTTTTTATTGTGGCATTCATTTGGTAGTGTCATGGCTTACATAATCATGGTCAACACTTTGACAAAGATCAAACACTGACAAAGATGTGAACAAACACACAAGTCAGGAACAGCAATACTGATAGAATAGCAAACCGCTGTAATAGGTAATAGCTGTAAGTAACGTTGAATTCAGAGAAGCAAAATGAAGTGTTCCCTAGAATACCGTTGAAGCCAAGAATATTTTTCCAATAACTTTAATTGAATAACAATTATGATACATAAAAAAGGAGGGTTATTGAGGCTACTTTGTTCTCTTTATTCAAATTTTTTCCTGAACTCCCAAAATGCTAGATCTTTGTGTATTTCCTCAAAGAGTGTGGAGGAAAATGAAAGGTTTTTTTTCTAATTTTCTGGAGAAGAAATCAATGTTTGGTAGATTTTCACATTTCTCAGGTAGAGTTCCTTTTTTACAAAATCATATTTTCATATTATGTTTGGAATCTTATATGAATGATGCACACATGAGAAAAAAAGATACTAGATACATGCTAAGTTGAGAAATCAGACCTGTAGCAAAAGCAATCATCGGCAGGAAAATAATGTAGTTGGAATATACCAAAACATTATAAAGTATTTATGAACTAAACTTCATTATCTTGATGTCTTTATAGAAATTAATACTCAGGTCATTGTACTGTTCTGAAGAGATAGTGAAATCTATATATACATATATGTCATGTGTGGTATGTGATATTGTTTTAATTATGTATAAACAGTAAATAAGGACCCTTCTATAATAGTACATGAGTGATAAGTAGATGACCCTCAGTGAGTTTTCCTGTAGTGGTCTCAGGTTCCCTGTGTAAACAGTGTAGGACAATGAAACAGCTGCCATGAATGCATCTCCCATCTAGAAAATCTTTTAAGTTTTATTATTTTCTATGACTGGTACATAGGACCGGGATAAAAACACATTGATTTATTCAGTTTTTTTTAGTTTCTCATTTTTTGAGCTGTGCACCATTTGGCAGAATCACAGTTAAAGTTTTCAGACCACAATGGCAACTTTATCCACTTGTTGGGAGTCAACCTGTGTTTTCTTCACTTCAGTGTTTTGGGTACTGAAGCATACCCAAAAAGATCCTTTACTTCTTCCACGAGGCCCACCTAGAGTATTTGCTGAGAGTGGTAATCATTAAGTAAGCAGTGGAATTTGGCTTCTAATCAAATCTGAGTTTAACACTGTATGTATGTTATTTGGCTTTAGGAAAGATAATGTTGGCATTAGGAGGAATCCTTATGCCATACACTTAATGCAAGAGATACTCTTCAGTCACAGCAAGTCAGACTTTACCAGTGATGATTTTTATCAGGCCTGTGCCTTCACCTGTAAAATCTTTGATTCCAGTTTGTTTGACTCTATTCTCAGACTTTTCAGATTTCTAAATTTTGAAATATTCAATAAAAGACAACAGAATTCTATCTGAATATTCTCTATTGGAATAAATAAATAATTAAGAAAAATTCTGACATGATTGCAAGACTTCAAAGACAAATAGAACCTACTTTTTCCCTTGGATAGCTTTAAGACACACTCTTTTTAAAAGAAATATGCACTATTTTCCCCCCTTCCATTATGCACATACCTGTGAGCAGGCAATCATACATCTGCACTATCATGGCAGTAAGCAAGGATTGTTCAGTTCCTATATATTTCACTTGGTTTGGTTTTATTTACTCTAGCTCAATTCCTCACTAATTTCAGCTAGCCCATATAAACTCATTGGGTTTAATATTAAAATTTTTGCTTCACTATTTCATCGCAGGGCAAAAATACAGTATACATTTTAGAGCTACAAAAGTTACAATTTTGCTCCATCTCAGCCCTTTCTCTACCTATTTGAAAGCATGACAGTGTTATCTTTCAAATGTTGGACATATCCATCCATATGGATAGTTTTCCTATGATTTTTCCACTTGAATGACAGAATTGCTATTCAGAAATGCCAGACCAGGAACAGTAAACACCCTAAGATATCATTTAATATTAAGTATTATTTCTTCTCTGCATCTTACTAAGTTATTACTACTGATCACTGAAGTCTGTAAAATATTTCTGCAAAAGAAGCTAGTATGTTTGACTCTCTTGAGTCTCTGATTTTTTTCTTTTATGATTGTTCCTGTGATAAACCAAGCATCTTTGGTTACTTATAAAGTCTCGCAACTCCAGGAATATAACTCAAGGGGAAGTTAAACAAAATCAGTAGTTGCCTATCCTCATTTGGTTTTTTGGCTATCTCAGAAGCTACATGGCCAGAAGTAGGAAGACATTAGTTAGGCTGTCTATTTTCAAACAACAAAAAATTGTGTCTTTCTGTTTAAAGATGCAGTTGACTTTGTCAAAACTAGAAGAAATTAAAAGTACTGTAACTTTAATGCATATTACATGTATCATATGCTAATATATGGATTTGCAGAAAAAATATTTGGACGTCTCACAAATATTTATGTACATTGGTCTTAAATTACTTTGTATTCAATAAAAAAGCACTGGCAATGCCTTCCAGTATAATTCCATAAAGATTACTTAATTATATTGTGGGACCACTGGAGGGCAAAGCCTAAGCTAATGTATATCACATGGGCTTTGTTATTTACCAAGTGGCTATTTGTTTATTCCCAATGTGTTCTTCTAAGTCCCTCATTAATTATCCTTAAGCTTCCAAGTTGAAGTTGAGATCCAAAATGCTATATCATCTCAATGCTCCTCTTTGCCTAAGGGGCATTGAAATTTTAATACTGGATGCAGTGCCACTAGCCTATATTCTAGCATTATTATGTACTTTATACAATGTTGCTAAAGCACATAATGAACCACATTAAACAGTAACCAAATATTTAAATAAATGTATTTCAATGGGTAATGGCATTGCTGCAATGTTTGCTTAGTTAGCAAATCTATTGATTAAAGAAGCTAATTAATTTAATCAAGCTATGTGATAGATACTTTTATTGCAATACAGTTTTCTTTAAAAATTGTAGGGATTGGACCATAAAAAAAAATTATAGTTTCAGGAAACTTTCCATAGACATTAATATAAACATATCTTAAGTAGAATTTTCAGCAGCTTTTAAAAGAAAGCAAAAATTATCAGGAATGTATTCTTATATTCATTACATTTCATTACAAATTCCAAAATAATATGATTCAAGAACAGTTGCTATAGATGGAGAACAGATGATATTTGCTTATGTAGACACATATGCATTGAAAATATGTTCATGGTGTCTGTGACTGCAGCTTAAAATGTCTGAATTAATGTATAACTCAAGCATAGGTGGAAAAATTGCTGTAACCTGCTGACAGCATGATGCACAAAACAGAAATATATGATTCCCTCCATCTCTTTTCTTCTCCAGATCATTCTGCCATTTTATCCTGAAAGTTTTTCAGTGCCTGGAAACTCTCTTCTGAAAGCTGTATTGCTGCAAGATGAGATGAGACCTTATCTAGTATATAAGAACGTGTTTCTAACCAAGCACCGTCTGCAAAAATATTATGTTATGAATTTATTTCCTACCAGTGACCCAAGATAGCTTGGATCTGATCCTTTTCAAACCTGTTACATTTGTCATTTCATTAAAATAATTTTGTTCTGAAAAAGTTTAAAATTTCACAATGTCCTCTGTGTGTTTACTTTTACAGTAATATTGTCCAAACTGGTTCCGTATGACATATAAACAAAACATTTAAAGATATATTCTAGGGTAGATGGTAGTGAGTTCAGCTGGACAGATTTAAAGTATCAGGAAGCCCTCAGGTAGAGACAACTGCTTTCTCATCTGAAGTTCAATAACTGTGTTATTATTGAAGTAATGCAGCCCAGTGAGACCAAAAAGGTGTATTGTGAGGCAACACAATGTGCACACTATGTTTTTTTCCTGCTCGTTTACTCTTGTCCGGTACTGAGGACTGGTTACCCATCAGCAGTTGGAGCATATTAGAAGTATCCCTGAGTACATCTTGCAGGGTTTTTGTCCTAACTGATCTTACTTGATGTTTTCCAAGAACACTTTGCAACATGAACCAAAACACACTGAAGGGAGGCCATAAGGAGATTTTTTTCTCCTCCACTTGCTTGTCCTCTCCCTCTCTCTCCCTCTTACCAGCTGCTGTAAGAAGCAGGATAAATATATACTTCTAAGCTGGGAGCTGGTATCATTTCCAGATCTATTAATCTACTATATTTATTGCCACTGCATCCTTTCTGTTGTACACTGTCTAGCATGAAAACCAGCTCTGTTTCACTTTCACTTGATGTCCTTGCTGACATAGTGCTGTGCCAGAAAAACAGACGTGACTGCCAGTAAAAGAGTATCTGATGAGATTAATAGTTTTGTGGCATGTAAAGCCAGAGTGGTAGTAAAACCTAGGCAATGGCTCTTCTTTTTTATCAGCTAGAGGAATATCTATAACTCTGAGTTGTAAGGATTCTGTCCCAAGCTGTTTCCAAAAGTAAACTGTGTTAGCAGTTGAAGACTCTGATTGAAATGCAGAATATTTTCTGCTATTTAATATGATAGGGTGGACTGCAATTTTTATCCTTTCCTAGGTGATAACTACAAATGCAGCAATTCAAATAAGAGGCAGGAGGTCAATAACTTCCTAACTGGCTACTGAGTTTTGACTATATGTGGTAGACCACCTGCCTTGCCCTGAAAAGAAAATGAGTTGGGGTAACACAGTTTGGAAATTTCAGTAATAATCTGCATCAGTGGAAATTATAAATACTGAAAGCCATTCACACAAAATGTCTTTCATTTACTCCTTGGGTGCTGTATAGTGTAATCAGACCTTTAAAGAGAACATTTCCTCCCACTGTGAAAGCCTTTTTTTATAGTGTAATAAGGTTTGTAGGGGTCCATTTGGGAAAACATAGTTATCTTGGGAGATGATTCACAATTTATTTCACCTTGCCTGGAGGCTTTCCTCTTAATAAGTTTTCAGCCATCAGGTTTTAAAAGATAATAAAAATAGAGGAAAACTTTCTTTTTCAGGAAAGTGCAGTTCATAGCCACCTGGCAGTCTAGCATAGAATACGGGAATCATGGAGAAAAAAGTTCTATCCACAGTTCCAAAATTTACTGCCCTCTTTCTTACTGGCAGGAAGATCTCAGAAAAATGTAATGCTGGTCATAGCCTTCTGAAATTGCTAATAGTCTAGTTTAAATATTTCTTGTTGATGAGATCTTCTTGAACTGCC
Organism: Aramus guarauna; assembly: GCA_013400195.1. Lineage (NCBI taxonomy): Eukaryota > Metazoa > Chordata > Aves > Gruiformes > Aramidae > Aramus > Aramus guarauna. The sequence continues at coordinate 25,428 of VXBL01001857.1, forward strand.
ATTTTGGGAGCTGTAATATGACACAGGAAATTCTTTGAGAAACAAAATGAGGGGGGAGAATTTAGATTTTTTATAACTTTTAATTATCAACTGGTGTAAAGTTTTTAGGAACACTGTAAGTAACTCAGTAGCTGAATTCTTAAGCTAGAAGTTTTTAATCCCTGTAGATTTCCACTTATTTTCATTAGTTTATTTGGCCACCTCTTAGATTCATATCTGTTAACTGCAGGCATTTACAGTAAGTAATACTACACTATCCCATTTTTTTGCTTATGAAATCAGACAGATTTTAAGTTTTCAGTGTTCTAGCTCCAAAAGCTGTGCTATAAGATTATTCAAGTGGTCTCATGACTTTTAGCTAAATATAAAGGTATTCCTGTATGGAACAAGAATTCAGATGCTGGGTGGGTATTTTCCAGTCTTGAGATTCCTGAGTCATGGCAAAGTCTTATAATAATTAGGGCTATTTAGAAATGTCGTGGTTCAGCCCCAGCCACAGCTGAGCACCAGGTGGCTGCTCAGTCACCCCTACCCTCTGGCAGAATGGGGAAGAGAATGGGAAAAAAAAGTAAAACTTGTGGGTTGGGATAAGGACAGTTTACTGGGATAGCAAAGGGAGAGGGAAACAACAACAGTACTTAGAACGGAATACACAAAACTGGTGATACACAATGCAGTCTCTCACCCAATGACCTGTACAACTCAGACCTCATGCTCAGACCTGTCCCGAAGCTGGACCATCCTGGACCCTCCCTGCCCCTCCCCAACTAGCCCCCTTTTATGCTGAGCATGACATCACATGGTATGGAATACCCACTTTGGCTAGTTTGGGTCACCTGTCCTGGCTGTGTGCCATCCCAGCTTCTGGTCAAAATTAACTGTATCCTAACCGAACCCAGGACAAGAAATAGGGATTATGTGAACTCTTTGGATATCTCCTCTTGTTGTAGGGCAAATTCAGATACTCTGTCACAGAGAAACTTTATCCTGACAGTGATAGTAGAGGTTAAAAGTACTGTGAGCTTCAAAATTATCATATGGACTATGATTTTTCTTAAGAAATAGCAACTATGAAATTCTCTAAGATTGTTCCCCAGAAGACATGGATCCACCATTAACTGTCTCAAGAATAAAGATGAAAGATCTGATGAAATCTTATGAACTATTATGCAGATTCTATTGATTTGATTCTATTAAAAATGGTGAGGGACAAAATAGGAAGTGGACATGACAATTTATAACAGAAAAACAAAGACAATAATGTGTCTGCTCAGTGTCTATATCTATCCTTTAAATCTCAGAGAGGATGCTTTCTAGAATGCAAAAACAATATGCACACATACAAACAAAAAGAGAAGCAATATAGATTGTTTCCATTTTGTCTGAAGAATTTTTAATATTGATTCAAGGTAAAAAAATTCTGCAGCTCCCTCTGCTCTTAAAAGCTGTGGGAATATCTACCCACATTTCTTCTCTATTGCTTCACTCTTCTCTTCCCTAACTCTTGCACATCTGGGTAAATTCTAGAGTGTACACCTTACCCCAATTTTTATTCTCGTCCAGATGAATTCAGCAAACTCTGCCTGGAGTACATCCAGTGCTGAAGGTGTAATTCCCTGAAGGTTTTGCTTATTCCAAAGACTTCTGAGAAAGCTAGAAGAGTATATCTGGATGTCAGAGAAGTGTAAGAAGAATTATTTCAAGTATAATCCATGTCTGTCTAGAAGTTGTAGGTTACTGAAGCCAGCATCTGCTGGCTGGAGGCCTCATTCCTTGAAATCCATGTGTTAACATGAAAGCAGTCCTTCCTGTGTGTTTAGAAAAAACTTGAGACCTGAACAATACCCTGTCAGGCAAAACAGATGACAACAGATTAAAGCCATGCTGCCTATGATCTTGTAAATTGTCTAGTAACATATTGCACTTTCTTGGGGCATGGTTAAGCAAAAGTGAAAGTAAGACAATTGAAAGAATTGTTAAGAAAGGAGCAGGAAAAAGGGAAGAGTATCACTGTGCAGCAGACTGGGTGGTATATCGGCCTCCCCTAGCAAATAACTATTTTTTTATCAATAGTCTTTCACTGACTATCCAGTATCAAACTTTACCTTTCCAACATCAAATCTGAGAAAGTGAAGACAAGGTCAATAAACACACATTTTACATTTCAGTGGTAGGGGACAACCGTTGAGACAGTAAGATGAAGGCGATGTAGATGCCTAATTGCATAAGCATAACACTTTGGGCATTACAGACACACAGAAGCAGCTGGAGTACTGCATCCAGCTCTGGAGTCCTCAGCACAGGAAAGACATGGACCTCTTGGAGTGGATCCAGAGGAGAGCCACAAAAATGTTCAGATGGATAGAACACCTCACCTATGAGAAAAGGCTGAGAGAGTTGGGGTTCTTCAGCCTGGAGAAGAGAAAGCTCTGACGAAATCTTACTGTGGCCTTTCAGTACTTACAGGGCACTTATAAGAAAGATGGGGACTGATATTTTAGTAGGGTCTGTAGCAATAGAACAGGCGGTAGTTGTTTTAAACTAAAAGAACATATATTCAGACAAAGTATAAGGAAGAAATTTTTTATGATGTGGGTGGTGAAACACTGGATCAGGTTGCCCAGAGAGATGGTAGACACTGGAAACATTCAAGGTCAGGTCGGATGGGGCTCTGAGCAACCTGTTCTAGTTGAAGATGTCCCTGCTCATTGCAGGGGGGTTTGACTAGATGACCTTTAGGGGCCCGTTCCAATTCAAACTGTTCTTTGATTATAAGAAGTATATTTTATGTTATCTGCATCTGATTTAGCAATACACCTTACCAATGGTTGCTTACCATCTTGGTTGCTCTCAGTGTGCAAAGATGTGAGACAATGAGTAATACTCATCTATTTATGAGTGGATTGCATATTTTCTTTACCCGTATTTCCACCTTTGTCTTTTCTGCTCACTCAAGATGTCATTGGGATGAGAAGCTATGAGAAGCTCAGGGAGACCTTATTGATCTCTACCATTACCTGAAAAGAGGTTTTATCAAGGTGGATGTTGGTCTCTTTTCCCAAGAAACAAGTGATAGGATGAGAGGAAATGGCTTCAGGTTGCACCAGGAGAGGTTTAGACTGGATATTAGGAAATATTTCTTCACTGAAAGGGATATCAAGCTTTGAAATAGGCTGCCCAGGGAAGCGGTTGAGTCATCATCCCTGGAGGTATTTGAAAGATGTGTAGATGTGGCACTTAGGGACATATTCTAGTGGTGGACTTGACAGTCTTTATAGTTAGACACAATGATCCTAAGAGTCTTGTCTGACCTAAATGATTCTATGGTTCTATCATTCTATGAAAAAAGGGACTTAAATTTTTCAACTGTTGATTTGACTGTTTTCATGTTTCAGGAGAAAGGACTGCTGTTCTTTTAGTATATTCTTGCAGGAAGTTTCAGGAAGTATGAAGATCTTAATTTTTAACACTAAGCCTTTGTCTGTGCTAAGAGTAATAAGCATGTTGGATTCCCCCCATTACTGCATGAATGTTTATGACATGTTTATGTACATTACTACATGGATGTTTATGACAAACTAATGCCATTTTACATCTTCTTCCAGAAACAAGTAAATTATATCCATCAGACATTTTGCAGAATTAGTTATGTTATTTAATGGTTACAGATTCAGTGTATTTATTTTGGCCAGATATGTGTTGAAACTGACATTTTATCAAGCCAGATTAATTAGGCAATGATTTTTTTACATCTAAGTTACTGCATGTAAAATCCTGAAAGGAGGTGCTTAAAAAAATAGACAACATTAACAATTACTTGCATTGTGAAATTAATTTCAAATAATGTTCCTTTTGTGTTCACATTTATCATAGCTACCCTGAAGCCACAGGGGCTTCACAGGGAGGCACAGGCCATCCTAAAATACCTAGGTACTTCGGACAATGTTCCTACACAGAGTGATTTAATCCTGTGCAGCCTGAAAAATGAACCTGGGACTACATAAGCATCCAAAGCCAGTGAATTCTGAGCAAGTGAAGCTAGTCTCAAATGCTGTACTCTGAGTCTGGGACGTGGATTTTACTCTCCTGATCTTTCAGGCAACACTCACTAGTTGTATAATTTTACTAAATAGGAATAATAATTTAGTGTGCACAGAACTCAAGTGTATTGGATAGAACTTCCACCAGAGCTAGTTTCTGGTGGAATTAAAATAGAGAATATTGTAACTTGTTCAATTTGAATTTTCACATTGTAGAATTACTGCATGTTAGTCCTTTTGACACATTTTCTGCACAAGTTTCAAGGGCTTTTTCTTTCCTACAGAAGTCCAGATCAGGCCTTGAATCTCTCATGCAGGGTCATGTACAATTCCTCTTGCTCTTGAGGAATTATTACTCTTCAGAATATTTGTATTAAAGCCATGGAGAGAAGAAGAGAAACAGATTCACACAAAAGAGAAATCACATTGTATATAAAAAATATCATACAGAGTACTGTAACTCATTGTCTGGTGTGTGAACTGAAAGTATTCCAGTAGACAGAGAATGATAGAGGCCTCAATAGCCAAGTAGAAAGTAATTAATTATTGTAAAATATGATGTAGTTTTACAAAAGAAGTAATAGTTGAATTCTAGACTACATAATTGTTTCATAACTTTACATTGATTCCACAATCATCTATGTCCTTATCAGTGTCTTCCCAGTTTAAAGTCACTGAGAAGTACAATTACAATGATATAAACATTGATACATTGTTTTGGATATTTAGGAATATTTACTATGGATATTCTATAGACAATATGTGATATGAAAAGGGTTAAGGTTTGTATTATCTAGAATCCATAGCATCACAATCAGGAAAAAATGCAGAAGGTTTGACTCCTTGACCTTCATGAATTAACTTTTCACTGGAAATTAACACCATAATGTATAGCAAATTCAAGTCACAGAATATTAGAATTTAAGAATATATCATTAATGAATTTTAAAATCTCAAGAGGGTAAGCACTTTTAAAGAAAAATGCACAAGGGTTTTAAGGGCTTATTTCATTATTTTTCACTCTGGAAAAGCTGAGTTGAAAGAATGTAAAATGCCTTGGGTGATTTTGATAGAAATTCTATAATGCATGGCAAATGTACTGAGGAGAAGTGGTAAATATTTAAGAAATACTTGAACAGATTGCAACTGAAATCCATTCCTGTTTAAATTTAAACAGCAAAAAGGTTGGAAAAGGCCAACATGATTAAGTAAGGTGATATAAAGAGCAGTTCAAGCAAGAAGTGAAGAGTGGTAAAAAATATATGCACATAGCATAGTAAAGAATAGATTGGCAGCTCTACAAAAAATATGCAGAAGTAAGTTAAACTCATAACTACAGGAATAAAATGAAATACTGAAAGCTGAATTACACATAATACTGAAATGAACAAAGAGTCCTTCAAATACAGTGGCAATAAAAAGCTAAGAAAAAAGAAAACTGGCCTACTGAGAAAATTACAGGATAACTTTGAAATAGGAAATGTGAAATTAATCAGCAATCTTATTTTTAGCTTGGTTTCTTGAGGAATATGTTTCACATGACCGTTTTGTTTGTCAGTGCTCTCCAGTAACTTTCGAAGAATTAGCTGTTTCAGCCATATTTGACAATGGAAGGGAGGTCTTCTAAAATGCTCTGTGTGTGTGCGTGTGTATGTGTATGTGTGTGTTAGCAATTATAGACAGGTGCCTGGTTTAACTGGCTCCCTGGTGAACCTACATTACTATCTGGTTACTCTGCAGTCAGAGCCAGCCTTTCATGAACCATTTCTTGCCAACCAGGAGACAGAGGAAAGAGCTGACAGCATTTTGGAAAACAGCTGGGGTACAGGCAGGGATTGGGAGTGCGGCAGCAGAAGAGGAAGCAGGTCATGGTGAGGGAGTGTATGGAACATATGTATGGGATGCAGGAGCAGAGGGTGGGGAGTGGTGGCATCAGAGAGTTGAGTCTCCTTCCTCATCAGAGATTGGTGTTAGGAACTAGAGAGACTATCCTGTGTTGAGGGAAGGGAAGAATTAACTCCTTTAAAGTCTCACTCCTTTTCTGCCTACATATTCTGAAAACTGGATAGAAGATCTGAGACGCTGGTCCGATTTGTGATCTCTGTACATGGGTGAGAGCAAAATTTGACTCTGTGCTGTCTACTCAGACAAAAGGCAAAGCCAATCATACCCACAGAGAGGTTAGCCAAACAGGAAAGCCATACTCTTTTTTAAATTGCCTTTGGTGTCCCATATTCTTCAGAAGAAATATAAAGCAAGTAAGTCATCACAAGGTGTGATTGTAACTCCAGACCACCTGCTTCTGACCCTGACAGGTCAACATCAAGCTGTGTAGATCTACCTAGGCTGTAAGGAGTTATACCCAGATGCACAGCTGTATTTCTCAAATTAATTTTTATTTTTTCTACATTGCTTAAAATCTATTTAATTTCTAACACTTTTACTTCTAGCTGAATAACTCTCAGGAAGAAAACTGACAACAGGACTTGAAAGTCCGTAATAGAGAAAAAACAAAACAAATCAAAACAAAAAAACACCCCCCAAAAAAACCACAAACCCCAAACAACACAATAAAACTGTGTTCTAGAACTGCGTTAATGTATTGTTTGTGTTTCTTCTCTGATATGAAAACTTGATTAATTGAAACTTTTGCATCTCATTTCCATGCTTCACACAGCGTAACAGAGAACCAAATCTTGCAGAAATTTGCATTAATTTCATCAATGGGATATATATGAGAACAGGATTAAAGCTTCATCTGACATCCAGTATTTCTTAGCTACTATTTTGTCATACTAATTCCTTGTTCTTTAGTGGAAACTGGTTATTCCAGGTCATCAAATCTAGCTTCTCTCATTCACAATAACAATATCTTATAATCGCTTCCAAAAACTAAACAAGCTAACACCTTACTGTATAATGTATTATCTCTTTGGACTGTCATGGTTTTGCCCCAGTCAGCAGTTAAGCACCAGACAGCCGCTTGCTAACTCCTCCCCAGTGGGACAGGGTAGAAAATTGGAAGAGCAGAAGTATAAATGTAAATGTCTATTCCAGGAACCAGGTTTCTAATGACTGGACACCTTCTATTATCCAGCCTAAACTTATTGAGGGATAATTTATGTCTATTTGCTCTTGCACCAACATTGTCCTTTATGTATTTCTTCTTCCTTTCATGTACCTTCACCCAGTAGCCCCAACAAGTCAATCCCTTGCCTTTTTTTTGTTATATAAGTGCCTTTGCAGTGCCTTAAACTTATCAGCAGGCTTCATCTTCATCTGTTCCTGTTTCAATTCATAGTTTAACAAGAAGATACCTGTATTTCAGAAAATTTCATAGAATCATAGAATAGCCCATTTTGGAAAGACCTTAGAAGATCATCTGATCCAACTTGTTGTGCAAAAGCGAGGCTAGATGAGATTATGCAGTACACTGTTTGGTTGCATCTTGAAAACTTCAAGCAATGGGGACTCTACCACATCCCTAGGTAGAGTGTTCCAGTGACTGATTGTTCTTAATGTGAAATTATGCTTTTGTCAAGATGAAACATGTCCCTTTTTCTCATCAGTGCTCAGGAATGTTCCTTTTGTTCTACTAGAAATATCTTATTTGTACTCTCATGGAAACATCTTATTTTAATTATCATATGATTAGGATTTTTTTCACTTCCAATCATATCCAGTTGAAGACCTGCCACTTTTTAGATAACTTTCTTATTAGTGCTTTCTAGACAAAACTGCTTTAAATATGTGGCACTATATATCGCCCCATATCTATAATCTCTCAGTCATTAAAGTTATTCACCTATACTCTCATGTCATCTGTATTAACAGATATGTCTCAATTTTATTCCACAACAAACTGAACTACCTTGCTGCTTTATTTTGTTCAGATTCATTAATGAAAATCCTAAACAAGATCACCTTCTAGACTGGTCCTCACAAAACTCCTCTGCTGATGTCCACTGAGGTCTTCCAAAGGTCTCTAAACAGCAATGAAAGTAACCATTTACCCATATGACTAAAAGAAACTGAGAATGGTTAAGTGACAGCTTCAAGTCCAGACACAATCTGACGTAGGAACTGGCATCACATTCTGACTGATTTGTACCAAATTCAGCCAGACACAAATCCACATAATCTTTTATCTTTTGGAAAATATGTACATTCTAAAGCATGGATTTATTTTTATATATTTACCATTTTTAATTCAAGCAGGATTGCAGATGATGCTTTCTTCAGCAGTAGGATATACTTAAGTCCTCCAATTAGTTAAGAGAGCTTGAACCTGATTCTTGTTTAAGCCAAATCAGAAACTGATAGACTAAAAAATTCAATGCTGTTCACAGAACAATGTTGTTTAATGTGATGGCATTCACATTTCTTTCTAAGGAACTTGGTCTGTTTTTCTGAACTTTAGTTTCAATAGTACAATATAATGTATACTTAATGAAAATCCCAGATTGTCAAAATTACTGTTTTGAAGATTACTTACTGTAAACTATGATAAATACATTCACAGGACTGCATGTGATTATTTCCAATATACTCCAACTGTAAGTATAATGATTTAAGTTTATTTGCAAAACAGCAGCTAAACTCATGTTTAGTTTAATAATCCTGTAAATCTAAAAAAAAAAAAAAAAAAA
>VXBL01001857.1:34147-51860 GCA_013400195.1 Aramus guarauna
AAAAAAAAAAAAAAATCATTCACAGGTTTGCAGTAATTTTTTCCACAGCTTTAAAAAGCTGACTGTTTTTAATTAATATGGTACTTCTGCTTACATTTCATCATTTGTGATACAACGGCAGACTGTGCACAAACAAGTTAGGTACATATCAGATCAGTTTTGTTTTATTTATTTTAATGAGCTCTGTTATGTACAACTCTCTAGGAAAAAAATCATATAAAAAGACGAGCTATGCAGAACATGATTTTGTATATCTGCCTTCTTTACTTTTCCAGCAATATATATGAAAAGCCCCAACCATAATGTTTTCTTGAGTTGCTACTCAAGAAAGAAATCCAACAAATTCTGCTTCTTACATAACTAATTTGCAGTTTTGTTTGTTTGTTTAATGAAAATGCCTCCCTTTTTCTTTTTGGTGATTAGTTTGGTTGTATCTTTTTAGGAATTTATAGGAGTTTGCACAGGTTGTACCTCTTATGTTTTAAATTCCTCTTAATAGTTCTCTGTTTTGCAAAAGTTTTAGATAAAACTTTTCAACAGCCATCTGTTTCTTCTAGTCAAACTCTTCTGTTACATGAGGTGAATGCTATTCATGTTGCCTTAAAAAAACAGCTTCACAAATTTACATTCAGTTTAGTCTCAGTCTTCAGTTTCCTGTAAGCAGACAAATTTGAGCTATGTGTCTTTAAAAGAAAAAAAAAAAAAGCAAAAAAAAAGCAATTTTGAGGCCTTCATAAAACAAGGGCAAATTTAGTCAGAAGACAGTTTGAGATTTGTACTAATATGTTTGTCATTTGATTCAATCCTCCACCAATATCAAAATTCTATGCAATCAAGAGTGGTACTTTCACCTGTTTGTGCATGAATGGTAAATATGCAGTTTAAACCACAGAAAAAAATCTGAGTGTTCAGTTGTCTTTGACTTCATGCTGACCAGCTGTGGTAGATTTGTGCTTGTGCACATAGCTTATGACATTCCTCTTCACTGGCAATGCTTAGCTCCTATAACACATTCTGTATGTCTGTATATAATGTAGATTTTACATTACACACGGAACTTGCTATAGTTTTAACACAGCATATTAAATGACTCTGTATGAAAGTGACTTTGTTCATCTACGTAGAAAAGTGTTTTAATGATGTCCCTTAAAAACATTGTTGATATACAATTTTTGTATTAGACTCATTCTAATAATCTAATGAAATAGTTTAATGAAATGACCTCTGTGTTCTGGACTGTAAGAACAAAAGAAAAAAAAAAAAAAAGAAAACCAAACCAAAACAAAATTTAAAAAAAAAAAACAAAACAAAAAAAACCACAACCAACCAAAAAAACCCCAAACCCCAAACCCTGAACCTGTTAGGGAAAAGAACCCAGCATAGTAAAAATCTAATGTTTCTTTTACATTCCATATTCCTTGTTACTTTTCAGATTTATTATACAATTTTCCATTTCTTTCAACAGAGGAGGTAATTATATGAATTTTCTCAATTTTTCATCATTTTCTAGTTCTGCTTAGATATAGCAGATCTGATTCTTTCAGCTTGATGCATTTTTAATTCAATTGGGTTTGACTCAAGAAAGCATATGAATGGCCCAAATGAGTCACACCAAAGGTTATCCAGTTTTTATACATTTCAGATACATAAATATATATCTCATTTCAGGCAAGTTGTTAAGGAATCAATGCCCAAGGAAGAGCAAGGAAAGACTGTAAGATATTTCTCCCAAGTACTCTCCCAGTCTCATGTAAATCAAGTATGTTTTAATGTGACTATTTAGATATCAATAATATTACATTTGATTTACCTATATATAAATAAGAGCTTCAAGCTGACTGATTATAGTAATTTTTCTAATGTAAGATATTTTGAGCCATAATCATCTAACTTTCTGTGATGAGAGGTTCCTGTTTTTCTGTTATATCACCTTTGATACCTCTTAAAATCTGAAAAGATCCTTGGAGTATGATATTCAAGTCTCACTGGAAAACAGCAACAATTTTTCTATGAGGTTGACAAAATTGAAAATTTCTTTTGAGAAAATTAAAAAAGCAGTGTGGAATAAGAATGCTTAGATTTGTCAGATCTTTAATGATGAAGCTAACTAATGAATTTGCTGGTCTTATATGTGATATACCATATTTTATAGCTTCAGGTATATGTGTTCTAGAAGCCTGGAAAGCCCTTTCCCAGTCAGTAGGTTGCATATCTATCTCAAAAGGAGAAATGTCATGCTTCTTTCATGATACATTGCATTCAGACTTATTGTTTTATATTTTATTATATTAAATTGCATTTCAATCTACAGTAGCAATAACCTAAGATCTATACTATGTCAGATTTCTTTTTATCATGAATTATTTCAAAGAGCTGAAGGAACACTATGGTACCTGGACTATCTACTAAAATGAACAACAAAACCAACAAAAACACCCATGAAACCTGCCCCCTACCAAGAAACCAAACAAAAACCCCCTTAGCTCTGCCTTTTCTGTGTTAAAGCAGAAGAGTTTTGCTTCTCATAGTGTTAACCATGCAAACAAATTCAGAAGACCTTATATACCTCCAAAAGTTTATTTTCTAACCAGAGTTTTGCAGAGTCATTAAACAAACCTCAGACTGTTTGGGTAACGTAGTGTCTTCTGCTTATAAACTCAGGCACTTTGTTGTTGCCTCTCAAAGCCTTAAAGGCTATCCAGGAGTGAAGCAGGAGTGTTAACACAGTAGAAATGTAACTGTGATACACATTTGCCATGCATTAAAAGTGCTGAAGTATAAGATAGAAAGAAAAAAACATTGATTTTGAGGTTCTATTGTGTTCTTCACAAAAATCTATCAAAGAAACAAACAAATTCCAAATCATGAGTTACTTTGCACTAATTTTTGTTGTAAAGGAGTAGTTAATCCATTTCTCCCTCCTCCTCTTCCCCCCCCCTCCCCCTCTATCACATCTACAACACCTACCATTTTATCCTACAGTAAGAGAATGAGTACCATGGTGATCTAAGTAGACAGGCTTTAAACAGTAAAACTCAATGCTAGACACAAACTCATATTTAGAATGTTTAGAGACATTAATGAACTACAAAATGCAAACTTTATTATCATTGTTTTGAATTTCAAGTATTTCTAGATATCTGGATTGAGTAGTTAACAAAAACAAACAAACAAACAAAAAAAACACCCAAAAAATCCTTAAAGGCAATGCATTTTTTTTAAATTATTATTATTAATTTTTTTTACTTAATAAAAGGAAGTATCAATACTAGTTAAAACTAGTTAAACACTGGATACCGTTTTGTCTCTTAATATGACTGCATTTTCTGTTGAATTTCTCTGTTAAAACACTGGCCCTCTCCTGAGGTGTTACTGGAAGTTTTTGAGATGTGACAAGACTGCAATGCATGCTTTAGTCACTACGTGATTTACTGGTATATAGCATGTTTTGCACAGTTAATTAGAATCTCCGTGCTGTAGACAAATAAATTTATATCTACATGCCAAATGTTATGACAAACTTACCCTCCTCTTTTAGTTAAGATATACGTATGACAAACATAAAAACATATAATTAACATTTGTGTGAATCCAGAATGTCTTAGTTTTTATAAAACAGTGTGTATGACAGTTGTATGATTTTTGTCACTGTTATAACATAATGGGACTAGAAAGACTGTTACGGAGGGAATTTGATTTTCTTCATTTTGAAGTTAAGATAACCAAATTTCTATGTTCAACATTTTTTTGTCGTATTTTTAATATTTTTGTTTTATTGTGCTCTTGCACTATACTTTTTTCCCTCTGATATTTAGGTAGATGTAACCATTTTTCATCATCTTTTCTGTTATGATGAGCTCTAATTTTTTACATAAAATGTTATCAAACAGCTACTTGTTATTTATTCTTCAGAAATCTACACTTACTATACTCAGTTCTTTCTAATTTTACTGACTTCAAAGAGATTACAGGAGATAGGATTTAGTTTTAATATCTATTATATTAAAATATATTATTGTTGTCACAGCAGTATTTGGAGATTCTAGTCAGATGCAGGACTCCATAGGTAAGGTAATACACAATCACAACAAATGATATGTCTTGAAGAACAGTATTTATGATAATTCATTTCATATTACTTTGTCAGTGATATTTTGAGAAATTCAATTCTAAGTGATAAATCTGAGAGCATTCAGTTCTATTTACTTAAAATCTGGTGTTTAATGCTAGAGGCAACTTAAGGTCATCCAAAAAGGCAGTACTTCTGCGTCTGTAATGATTTTTTAGTCTTTGTTAGCTTTTTACCTACAAATAGAATATTGATTTGCTCTTACGTCCCATAACTATCTTTTAGGTAAAGGTATTTAGTTGTATATGTTTGCACTGGGTTTACGTGGCATTGTGTACACTAGGAAGTTTTGCATACACAAAGATTACCAGACAAGTTAACTGAGAGACTCTGTGCAGTAGACAAAGTTCAAGCAGCTTCATGGTAACTAACAGCAGCTGGGGTTATTCACCTCTTTCATTCAATATTAGGAATAATAAAAAAAACATAACAGCAACAACAAAGGCACAGTGCTTTTATTTATCACTAGGACTATGAGTCCTGGCACTATTAACAATTATATAGAAACTAAAATAAAATACTATTAAACACATCTAAATTAGATTAAGTAACTGTAAAATAGCCATGCACGTTTTTAAGTAGGTACATGTAATTGACACACAGACTGGTATTTCATATGTAAAAAAATCCAAGTTATGAGAAAACTTTTGAGACATTTTTGTCCCACCATGGATATTTCTGTTTGATGCCTTTACTGTCTTTAAATCAAATTTGACTAAAGCTTTGGCTTCTATAATATTTGCTATTTCTACATTTTTCAGCAGATGGTGGTTTTATAAATTGTATGCCAGCATGGAATCTTACCACTCTAAACAAAAGTAATTCAAATTCCAACTTTTCACCTGAATTCTCTAGCCATCTTAAAGCAATACATTGCACAACAAAATTTCTGTATTTAACAGTCCTAGCTAATTTAATGTCCTTTATAGAAATACATTATCCACAGTAAATTAAGATTTTCTTAAAGCATAACTTCAGAGCAGAAATCACTGGATCAGCATGTACCTGAGTAACACATGGAGACAGTATCTATGGGAATAATATATGACAATATTCCTCATCTGTAGCACACAATATTTTCTGTATGAAAACATTTTTTGACATTTAGGCACCTCTAAAGAGACCCATGATTCTCTTAATGTAAATAAAGGCAAACCCAGAGAATAACTGAGAACACCTTACTCCTGGGAACCACTCACATCTCTCTCTACTCTTCCCCACCTATTTGCTTACTTGTTCTTACAGAAGAAAAGTGGTGTTCAGGAACAGAGAGTTAAAGCCACATGCCTTCTTTTGCCCGGCATGTACATTGTCCTTTCTTTTTTTCCATCTTTTTCCAAACCCAATCTCTTTTGGAGTCACGCTTTTTTGACAAAGGATTTGATATAAAGTAATCAGCTCTGTTATGTGAATGGACAAGTCTCTTAATACCAATAACAAACAGAAAGTCAATAAATCTTTCAACCTAGAATGCTATTCATGTATGATGACTAATGTTCTTTCTCTGTACCTTGATGTTAAAACAGAGAACTTTTAACAGCTCTTATTTATAAGAAATTACTGATGAAAAATCAAATTGATGAAGATATTTAAAAGCTCAGTCAGAGATGTTGCTTTATGAAACAATATCTATATTTGTTTGTAAGCCTAGAATTGCCTGATTGCTGTAGTATTGCCTTGCCCTGCTTTCTGCCTGCATGCCTGATAGCCATGGTCTTGTAAGTCTTTGCACATCTGGAAAACAATTTTAGCCCAGTCTTAGTGAATAGCTGGGCCTTCTGTCATTATGACATGGATAATAAATCTGTATTTATTACTGTACTATTATTTAGAGATAAACTGTTTATCTCTAAAGCTCTTGGTCTGTGTCTGTTACTATGGCCCAAAACTATAGCTCAACAGGGCTACCTCAAACCTTGAGCTAGATAGGCTTTTTCCATTGGATTATCTTTTTTCATGTGTACTTTATGGGAATGTATATATCCATGTATGGACAGACACACTTCCATTGTCATCTTTAAAAAATAAATTATAACTCCCCTGGATAATTTGGGATATATAAATCACAAAGAAAGAAAGAGTAAAGAGCTGGGCTATAGTTAAAGAATTCAAACAGAGTTTGTCCCCTACCAATATTTTTGGATACAAAATAAATTTAGTGTAAGGTGAGTAGAAATAATTTTCTTACCTCCTAAATAATTAGTTAAAGGAGATTCTGGAGTACTGGTTTCTCCTCATATTTCTTTCGATAAGGGAATTCTGCAAAATATTTAATGTGGAAAAATTTTAAACAAAAAATGAAGTAATTTGACATTAATTCACTGACTAGCTAAGAATTAATATGAATAATTCACCCACTCTGTTCATTTTCACACATAAAACATTTACTTTACTATTTATTTATTTATCTATCTATCTATTTGTTTATTTTTTCTGAGATGAATTAGAAGTTACTTCCTTAGGTTTCCAGTTTTTTACTGGAATCTTCATCTTCATCAACATAAAGGTCACCCAGATGAAGCCCTCCTCCCAAAAAGGAACTTCAACAAAAAAACCCCAACCCTATAACATTTTGAATGTTTTGTACATCCCTGGGCCAATATAAATTAGTCCTTTTGCCATATGGATTATATCATGTGGTTTTTTTTTTTTTTTTTTTTTTTTTTTTTTTTTTTTTTTATAATATATCTTCTCTTTTTNNTTTTTGATAGAAAGTACTCCATACCATTTCTTTCTGCTGACTGAGCAGAAAGGAGGAGACCTAGTTATGGAAATAATCTTCAAAGGCAGTATGAAACACACCTTTGTATAAACTTCATTATTATCCTACATAATTTGTATATTCAGATTAAATACTTCATTCATATAATTCCATATTCAAATAATACTCTATCATGTGTACTAGCAAGGCCCAGTATAGGTGTTTCACCTCCTCAAACATGATCGCCAGGCTGGAGTTTACACTCTCTCTCTGTCTCTCTCTTTATGCTTTTGTACTGGTGGCTATTAAAATGTTTTTTAAAAAGTGGATCAGGTTCAGCATGAGGAATGAGAGGAATTCCACTTTTGAATACTCAATAGCATAATACAGCTTAAGGTACTTCCAAGAGTTAAGAGATGATGTTTCCAATTTCTGCCTATAAATCCTACAGACACAGGATTTAAAGTTGTCTCCTCTACCGCTCCTGTGAATGCTTTAAGCACAAGACTATACTGTATTCTGAGTTGGAGCTCTGTAGAATAGCTTTGTCAGGAGAGATTAGAGTTTTTGTATGACATATCAAATCATAAAGAATGATGACAATTATGAGTATACTTAGTCTGATCCTAAAGATTCAGTGTTCTGGTCCTCACACTACTTAGTACATATTTTTGTATGCCACAGACATACTGAATGCCACAGACATACTCTCTGTGATTCCATAGGACAGGAATTATGTATTCATCATTGTAGATAGAGAATGAAGAGACATTTCTCCCTCTTTGTGAAAATACAACTAGTTCCTCACAGACTTCACAAATTCCAATTTAAATTCACAAATAAACTCATAACTAACATATCATACTCCATCAGTAAGAAGTTTTCTTCTTTTTCTTTGTTTCTTTTCTCTTTTTCCTTTTCATTTTCTTTCTCTTATTTTCCTTTTATATCTTTTTCTCTTTTCCCTTCCCTTCCCTTCTGTAAAATAATTTGTTTTCCTAATCACTCCAATGATTACCTTCTCTTTTGCTGTACTAATTTCTTGGATGTGCGTTCTGTCTCCTAGTGCTTTGACAAATAGTATATACTCAGCTAGGAGAAGACTACTGCTGCTTTTTGGAGGAGGAAGAAGTATCAGTGAACTGAAAGGAACTGGAAGAAGCATCATTGCAGAGATAAACACTTTGTAAGTGTTCAGCAGTGTGTAGGTGAATATGTTGCTTTCTGATTACCATTAGAATTTACTTTGGAGTACCCTATATTTCTTCTAGAGGTCTGATTTTAAGATGTATGGAAAAACCACATTTAGTATTGTGACTTTAATTGAAAAAAAAAAAAAGTATTAAAAAGCCAGTCTTAGTGCTGGAATTTGTCTTGCCTAGCTCTGGCATCCATTGGGTGGATAAGCACTTTTCCTAAACTAGACCATGATTTATTTAGTCATGATATAATTGTCTTAGGTTAAATACAACTCATTGTCCCTATATGTGATGTTATGTCTACCCTAATTACTTATCAGCAGCAGCATAAGTCATGCAGCATCTTTTGAGATCACCTGGAAATCTCAGCACCCTCTTTGTGAGATAAGCATCTAACTCACCCCTCTTATTTTTGCCTTTGCACATAGACTTACCCATTTCTCTCAGCATTTCTGCAAAACACTTTGAAGCATACACTACAACCATATCAGAAGATAATCGTATATCATAAAGTTCAAAAATAAAGGATGTATTCAGCAGAGAAAATACAGCCTACAAAAGACAATATTCTGTATGTTTTCCCCAGGGTTACAGAAGAATTCTTTTCTCATTTACTCTCAGTCTGTCAAAGAAATGATAAATGGGTAGATAGGTAGGTAGATAGACATATAGACACAGGCAAGAAGAGTTCTTTCAGCAAATCAGAAAAAGAAAGAAAAAAAAAAGGAGAAAGAAAAAAAAAGAAAGGAGAAAGTATGATTTTTCTATAAAGATCAGTAACAATAACTAAAAGACACAAGTCTGAACACTGAGCAGTTTGATAATAATGAATAAAGAATGAGTTACTCTAACTATTCCTATTGCAAATACAGAAGGAAATAAATTTCCTCACAGATAATTCTTTTCTTTTCTTTTTTTTCTTTTCTTCAGATAACAACATTTTTTGGCAGTTTTTTTCCTGGATTTTTTTTTTTCCCCCAAAAAAATATTTCTTCTGCTTTATTGAAGCTGAGTACATATTATTCTGTAGTGAATGACCAAAGTAGGAAGATGTTACTAAATCTTGAGAGAAATGTCTCCAGACAGCTTTCTTTGATATGACATGTTTAACAACTAACCTAAAGAAAGATAATGGAGTTATATGGAGATGTAAGAGGAAACATAGAAAATATAGGATTGCTGGTCATACATCCTAAACCATTTCACTCATACTTATCTCAACACACATGTGATGGTAAAAAATCTTGCTGAGTATCACAGCATCACAGAATAGATGAGGTTGGCAGGCACCTCTGGAGAACTCTTCTGAACATGGAGTCCAAATCCATGCTCAAAGCAGGGAGACACCTAGAACAAGCCGGCCAGGACCACATCCATTCACATTTTCAGTATCTTCAAGGATGAAGATTCCACAACTTCTCTGGGCAACCTGTGCCAGTGTTCAGTCACCTTCAGAATAAAAAAGTGATTCCTGATGTTCAGAGGGAATCACAAAGTTACGTTGCTGGCTCGTGGTCAGCTTGTTGCCCACCAGGACGCCCAGGTCATTTTCTGTAAAGCTGCTTTCCAGATGGGTGGCCCCCAGATTATACTGGTGGCTGGGGTTGTTCCCCACCAAGTGCAGGACTTTGCACTTTTCCTATGTTCTTGTCAGCCCATTTCTCCAGCCTGTCCAGGTCTCTCTGGATGGTAACACAACCTTCTGGTGCATCAGCCACTCCTCCTAATTTTGTATTATCTACAAACTTGCTGAGGGTGCACTCTGCCCCATCATCCACACCATTAATGAAAACATTAACAGTATTGGCCCCATTGTTAACAGTGTTTATCACTAAGGGTACATCCCTAGTGAATGGCCTCCAGGTGGACTTTGTGCTGCTAATCACAGCTGTTTGAGTCTGGCAGTTCAGCTAGTTTTCAGCTCACCTCAGTGTCACTTGTTCTGTCTGCACTTCACCACTTTGTTATTGAAAATATTTTGAGTATCAGAAGTAGGTTACATTGAATTCTGCTAGTTGCTTTTATACCTTTACCTTCCTATCCCCACCATGTTTTCAAGGCTGCATAGATGAGACTGCAATTTTTCCATATGTTTATGATACACAAAGAAAGAAGTAAATCAAATAAAAAAAAAGTCAGATATTTCCAAGGAGATTAGATAAATAAGATTCTTACTTAAGATTTATTGCTTTTATGCTAATAGAAATTATCTTCTGCCATATAATCTTATTATTGTTTAGTACAGTTTTTGAGGATAAAATATGGCTTCAGATCCTGTAACACAGAAGTAAACATTATTTAAAAAAATATCTAGTCCTCCTCCCTCCCCAAAATAAGCCCCAAACAAAACCCCAAAGTATTTTTTTAACATAGCTTCAACATGCAAAATTTTTGTTAGGGCCCACCTCATTTAAGTGTTCCATCTATTCCATCAATGACAAGCTTCCTATAAGAAAACAAAGAACTAAACAAACAAATAAATCCACAAAGAACAAAACCTGTATCAAAGTATTTATCTTTGAAACCTGAAAATTATCCCTTTGAGGTGAAACAAACAAAGCCCATTAAATGAAGTGTTGCATATATCTGTATGAAAGACAAAACCCATGATATCATTTTGATCAATATGTTGCTTATGAAAAGTGCCCTCAAGACCTCTGGAGACCAGCATTTCCTTTTATCCACATAAGCAGCTCAGTAAAAATGAAGCATGTTTCACCCATGTTGTCTGCCTATAGGTCTCAACTCTGACATGCCATACCTGCAGGTGTGGCTCATTTAACCCCTAAGAAAAGAACCTTAACAAAAAAAAATTGGTTATGTGGATTACTTTTGTGATGTAGAAGTCAGTAACATTTCATATAGACCAGCAGTCATACTAACTACTTTTAGCTGGTACAAACCTCAGCTGAATTTGAACTAGTGATCTGCAGAAGAAAGACTTACCATGTTACTGACCTCTTTCTCATCTTTTGCCTCAGCTGCTGCTCATGTTCCTTTTACCCTGTAGGAAACTTTGTTTATGAGTTTGGAAAGCTGGTGAGTTTCAGAGCCAAAGTAAGACTGTATTTCTGAAAGTCATGTGTAACAGGTGGTGCTCGTACTCTTGCAGCAAGAAATGTTAACATAAAGATATCTTTCTATCACATTGGATGAAAAATAACATTCAGCACATCCAAAGTATTCATCTCCACCAAGCAGTCACTCCTGCAAGTCAATAGTACGTGTCAGGTTGGGCGTCTTCTTCTAAAATGACTGGATATCCAACCGTCATTTTTTTTTTCTGTTTAAAATGAAAACTACATTCTTCTTCCAAGTATTTCTCTTTAAAGAATATTCCAAATTTCTCACAGTTACTGTGTTAGCTTGACAACACGCAATCAACTTTTGCTGTCCTTTCACTCAAGCACTAACTCATTCTGTCGTTGGGAATATCATGGTTGTATACCTGCTGTAGTGTTACAGACTGAACATATGCTTGAAGGGAGGATGGCTGCAGCTAAGGATAGACAAGATTTCTGTATATGACTTAAAATCACAACCTAAGCTATCATGGATTCCTCTGCAGCTTTAACAGCCAAAACCACCGAGCTTTCAAGTTTTGCTGACTTCTGAGTGCTATCTCATAATTTATAGCACCCAGACATAACTGAATTATTTGAGGTGCAACACTCTATTAATAATTCTGCATGCTATACATCTGCCTACACAAACATCACAGTTTTGAAAATAGCTGTCAAAATGAACAAGACCCTTATTTTATGGTTTCATTTTGAGTAGCCCTTTACAAAATGCAATTTGGAATGATTTTAATATTCCAGCATCCAAAGTGAAGTTTCATAACAAGTTTCAATTGCTACAGCAATTAGCAGGATGGGGAGTAATTTTATTTTTCTCTATTCTTTTAGTTAACAAATTAAAGATTTTGATTTGTCAGCATTTTAAGGTACATTTCCCCCTGAATTAATCTTCTCATTTGTCTGTGATCAACCTGCTAACTAATAAGGAAATCAGAAGGGTGTAACTCACTTTTTTCCCCTGCTTAACCTGTGTGCAGTTATAATTTCAACTCCTTTCATCTGAGATCTTTTCCTGCAACATAATGCTAACCTGTCATTCAATCAAAAGTCTTAATCACTAATCAATCATTCATTATGTGACTACAGGGCTCCACAAATTCTTTTAAGGCTTATATTTTCCCATGCTACAGGCAGCTACTGAGAAGAGAAGAATAAAATTGCATAACCACACTTCAGCCAGAGTACTTTGGGAACGAGAAGTGTTGATTAAGTTTCTCAGTTCTGGTTTGGTTTTAGTTTTGGAAACTTTTGCATTATGGTTTCATAAGATCTCATATCTGAGCAATAGTTCAGCTTATTCTAAAAGCTACACCACACTGCATGTCAACACGTGATAACAACAACCATACTATTTTTCATTTCAATGATACATACATTTCATGTCTCTTCAGCTCTATGTATATCATTACTTTGGGAGAACAGACAATCACTTTGGGAGAACAGACAATCATTTTCCTAACTTGAAGCTAAGTCCTCAGTACAGTGGTAGTCTGACCAGTTTATACTTAATTTAATTTTTTTAAGGTGTCTTTGAATACCTGAAAGTAGAGACATTGCTAGTTAAAACTGAAAAAGAACTGAATGACTGCAGTGCCAGCAGTGTCCAGGTTTCTTGTTCTACAAGAAGTTCTGAAATATCACAGTAATCTGTGCTTTAAAAGGCAATTCTCATATTTTGATGAAAATTCAGTGGATGTTCCAATTTCTGTATTTACAAAGTTAGCTATTTTTTAATTAAAAATTGGAAACAAATAATCATTTTACAAGGCAAAATGAAAGTATCATCTTTCCAAAAAGGCATGAGCAATTCAAGGCAGCTTTACCAGAATGCCATGTTCCATGTTTTTCTAAACAAACCGGACTCCAAACCGTATATTTCTGCAAACCAGCTTTATTTTCCTGGGCAACACAGGGGAAGTGAATTTCTGAAGTAGCTTGATTTAAGACAACAAATTAACTGAATCTCTGCTGCATGCAGAAATAGAATTGGGAAGAACCAGTTCAGCTCTTATGCCCGGTCCTCCATGTCTCCATTCAGCCTTATTAAAGCCTTTCAGTCTAGCAGATTTAAGAAAATATCTACTGCAAATAGCACTTATCTATGTACACACACACACACAAACCGTCTCATCCAGTATTTTGATGAAGTGCAAAAGACCAAAACACAGAGGATGAGAGAATGGGGGAAAAAGAATATTGTTTTCTTCCTTCACATGCAAAAAAATGTTGGTTGCTGATGATCACCTTGACATGTGAGATATATATATACACACACACATATCACTGATGACAGACATAAAAAAGATGCTTTTAGGCTAAAAAAAACCTGATTTGGTTGTGCCGTAGCTTATAGATTTCATTCAACTGGATAGTTCCATATAGAGCAATAGTTAGAGACAATGAAAAAGAAAAAAACATTCTGGGCAATCTGATGTGCAGCTGTTTTATGTCAGTAGCATGAAGGTCAGTACCATAGAAAAGAAAATTACTGTATCATTAATTTAGCTGCACAGAACGTAGCTACAATTTTATTTATTTATTAATTTATTCATTTAATACTTATTTAAATTGAATCTCTGCAGATTTTTTGACCATTCTTGAAGAGCAGAAATTACAATCCTAGCCATTTCTGTAAGACAAGGAACTATTACTTTATAAAAAATATTTAAAAAAAAAATCATATGAACTGAGAGATCCAAATGGTTTAGTTTTTTGAAGTGCAGTTTTCATACACACAGTTTAAATCATAGTAACAGTTGCCATGTTTTTCTCAGAATGAATTTAAATGCATTATTTTCCTGGGTTTCATTATATTTACAATGCAATCTCTATGTGTTTGAATTTTTCTTAGCTAAAAAAGGAAATATTTCACACCATTAATCCTAATCTGTTAGGATTGGGTTAAAATGGAAAGTTGGGGAGTGGAGGAGGGGCAGGTGTAAAATGGAATTCATCCAAGCGGGTATAGGCTGGAACATCCTTACAGGCTGGGTATAGGCCAGAAGAATCTGTCTGCAAAGTTATATTTAAAAGATAATTCCATCAATTTAAAAAAAAAAAAATTATTTCTTAATGTATAGTCCTTTAGTGATAATAAAAGCACTTTAACTGTACATCTGGTCTAGCCTTCAGCTGAACATCATATGTAGAACATTAACATTTTTAATAGTTGCTCAGCTGTTATAGTGCTTGTCTTAAAGAGATATTCTACTTGACAAAGACCAATTGATCTTTACAAACAATATGCTCCTATCTTCATTTTTCATTCTAGGCATCACTGTCTATAAATACTTTTATGAGTAGATGACATGGTTTAGGCCCAGCTTAGCACCACACGGCTGCTCGCTCACCCCTCCCCCAGAAGGGTGGGACAAACAAAGGCAAAAGCCTCGTGGATTGCGGTAAGGACAGTTTACTGGGACAGCAAGGGAGAGGGANCAGTTCATGTTTTCATCTTTTAGTTTCTGACATTATTCTTCCAATTCTTTCAATGTTCATGAGAAAGAAGAAATAAAGAGTGGACAGATGCCAGCAGAGTAATGAAAATAACAGCAAACATAATATCCTTCAGAATAAAGAAAGGCCGTAACTCCCATAAGGCATTCAAGGTTCTCTAACTCTAGATGATGCTTTGAATTATGCACAATAATGCTCTGTATCAAGCAAGAATTTCTCCATCCCAGCATGACAAAAAAAATCAGCATTATACAATGTGAAACTACATTTAAGACATGTTCACCACAGTGGAACAGGAAAAGGTACTTAACAACAGTGGAGTGGAAAATAAAAGGCAGATAAGTGTGGTGGACCAGGCAACATGACAAGACAAGGATGGGCTATGTAGGCAAAAAGCTTAAACAGAAGTTCTGAAAAGCATCTAAACAAAAAGTAGAGTTTGCTTTCCTACTGAAACTTTCCTCAGTCAAAAAAAACCCCAAACCAACCAACCAACCAACCAACCAACCAACCAACCAAACAAACCCAAAGAACATGCTGAGGGGTTTTTTTGAGGGTTTTAATTCCCAAATTATATTCTACTAAATTTCAACCTAAATTCTACTCCAGTGGTAGGACTTTTTTATTATATATAGTATATATATTTTTTTGGGAAAAAACCCTCCAAAACCTTAGAAGATAGAGAAATGGTGAATTTGAAAACATCAAAGATGTTTCACATCTGATCTCTGTCATTGGAAGTACAACCTGATACAATGGTTAGTGAAACGTACTGCTATGCTGGGACTACAAGTTATTTTTTAATTCAGAGGAGTGATGGCTTCTTCATAGAAAGGAGCTAATAATCCTTAACCTTTAGCTCCCTTCCTGTGTCTCTATTCTTCCATCACTGGGAAGACAGATGACAATGATAACTCCATTGCTTTCTCATGTGCTATGTTTTGCCCAGATGCTTGATTAGTTTTGCTTTTGACCTAATGCCCACTAAAAATGAAGACAAAATTGAGTTCAAACTCGTGCTTCAGGGGTCAAAGACCACAACTTTCCCTACTAACTACTCAGTCCATTGCTTTTCTATCACAGGAATAACACTACCTGCACAACTTGGTTACAGAATTTCTAGGCAATCTTTATAAAACAGTTGTACAAAAAAGTTATGGGCTCTCAGCCTGCAGAATGACACTGTACTTTTGGGGACCATCACTAAGGACTATCTTAGACTGACATTTCTAATTTCAGTATTAGAAATTTGTATTTGTGTTCAGAACATTTGCATCTTCACAGAGCACTAGAATTCACTTTTGATTCCTAGGAAATTTGTCCTTTTTATGGAAGGATAACACCCTGACTAATAATGGGATTTTGCCTTCCAAAATGCTGTTTTGACTTTCCTAAGAGACTTGATTTAACTGATAGGTTAAGTAAGGATCATAATAAACCATGGCATAAATTAAATTACTCTGTGGTGTAAATTAAAATCTCCCTGTACAAGGAAGATTGGCTCCACAATTATATGCTTCCTAGAACTACTAAGACGGTTAAGGATGGGTAACTGTTCATCAAAAGTTTTTTGTTGTTTTATGGGTTTTGTTTGTTTGTTTGTTTTTTGTTTTTTTTATATATATGGTTTTCAATCAGTGTTCACAAAGGAAAATTCAAATACATCCTTCAGCAGGAATTATTCTTGTTCTGCTTAAATAGATTCCAATTTACTAAAGTAGATCTAATCTCAATGGACTTTGAGATTAAAAAAATTTAATAAAAGAATAACTTTTTTCATTGTAATACCAGAAAGACTAATTCATTAAAACCTTTCAGCAGATGAAATTAGATTAATATTTCACATTATTTTAAAAGGTGACATTCTTGTACAGTGGTCTATAATCTAATCTAATCTAATCTAATTTTCTGACTTTCTCACAAAAATTGCTACTGAATCCAGTTTCATGAAATGGCATGCATTTAGCTACTTTCCACTTTTCAACAAAACACAAGCACACTGATGGAATATTCACTTCAGTAGCTCCCTGAGCACAGTTTCAAATTATTTTTCTTGGCTAGTCATGAAGCAAAATCCATTCAAGATTAGTAAATGCCAAAACCTAGAACCGAGAGGCATATAATGACAATGCATCTGAACAGAAAGTAAACCCCAGTCTTTCTCAAGGAGAATATTTTCATGCAAAGTTGGCAAGATCATAAATGCTTTTGCTGTATTTTAAAGCATTTAAGTGACCAAACACAATCTCAAAGCAAGCAACTTTCCTGAAGGAGATACTGTTAAGAAAGAAATCTGGAGAAAGGGGTGACATGTGATACACAATGTGATTGGCATCTCTCTATAGCTCAGTGGTTGCAGCACGGGAAGCTGACATCAGACTACAAATGGGATTTGCTTCCTGCAGGCCTACTGAGGAAATGAAAGAAAAAAATGTTACAACAAGGGGATATTCTTTGATGACTATAACCTGTTAGAGAGCGATGGGATCCACCTGTCTAGAAGAGGCCAGGGAATCTTTGGCAACAGGCTGGCCAACTAGGTCAAGTGGGCTTTAAACTTAATGTTTCAGGAGGTGAGGTCCAAAGTGGCAATGCTCATGCCATTGCATCCAACAGGGGAATAAACCAGGCCAACCAGAGCAGCAACACATGTTCCTTAGCTACCTCCCAAGATGATAACCAGAAAGCCAGCCACCACATGGGTGTGTATGGCTATGGTGGATCCTCTTGCACCCCACCAGAGAAACCTCCATGCTCGATGACCTCTCTGAAGTGTCTGTACACCAATGCACGCAGCATGGGGAATAAACAGGAAGAACTAGAGGTCTGTGTGCAGTCACAGGGCCATGATCTCATTGCGGTTACAGACACATGGTGGGATAGCTCACATGACTGGAATGCTGTCATTGATGGCTATGTACTTTTTAGGAGAGACAGGCCAGCAAGGTGAGGTGGTGTAGGTGCTCCTTATGTGAAAGAGCAACTGGAATGTATTGAGCTCCTCATAGGGATGGATGAAGAATGAGTCGAGAGCTTATGGGTAAGGACTAAGGGGCAGGCAACTATGGGTGACACTGTTGTGGGTGTTTACTACAGGCCACCTGATCAGANCTAAGGGGCAGGCAACTATGGGTGACACTGTTGTGGG
>VXBL01001859.1:0-14919 GCA_013400195.1 Aramus guarauna
TCCTCTCCGCGGCACGGCGGCCCGCTCACGCCGCCGCGGCGGCTATAAAGGGGCGCCCGCCGCCCGCCGCTGCCTCTCCGTTCGCCGGGCCGCAGCGCGTGAGTCGGTGTCGGGCCCAGCGCCGCCCCGGGCCGCGACCGCAACGCCGGGAGGGCAGGGAGGGCACGGGGAAGCGCGGGGGCGCCGGGCGAGCGCGGCTCCGGCCCGCTCCCCCCTGTCAGCCCGGCCGCCCCTCTGGGCGCTCAACCGCCGCCTCGGCCGCGTGTTGTGTACTGCCCCACTCGAGCCGATCTGTTTTATATATATATATAAAATACAAGCCTAGCAGAGAAGATTTAATTTTAAAAGATTCGTATAAATACATATTACAGAGACGATTATTTTTCCTAATTTTTTAGATTTTATTTTTTTTAAACCTCAGAAAATCAGACGGCCTCCGCTGTGGAGATTTGGGGCTAAATTAGACTATTAAAGCAAAGTAAGGGACGTGGCTTTAGGGAGGGCGAGGAGGGGTTTGCCCCACAGCTGATGGGAGAAACGCTCAGGAGCGTGTGTGAATTTTGGCTTCGTATCCTAGCCCCGCTCTCCTGGACGTTTAACTTTGTTTTTTGCTGATTTTTCAGGCCTCTCCTCCCCCTGCAGCCGCTCTCTGTCCCGGGGCCTGGCGTGGCGGAGCTGCTGGTGCCCCCCGCTGCGCCCTCCCTCCCGTCACCGGCCTCCTGCCAGCCCCCCTGTTTCTGCAGGTCTCTGCTTAGTGAGGCTTTTAAATAAGGCTTTGAGTTCTCCCCCAGTTTAAATATTTACAAAAAGATTGACTTAAAGAAACCCCAGAATAAACCCCTCTTAGTTCCTGGTGAGAGTGCGTGCTGGGTGGAAGATGAACACGGCTGCCAGCAGTTACCCGATGGCATCGCTGTACGTGGGTGACCTGCACCCCGATGTCACTGAGGCCATGCTCTACGAGAAGTTCAGCCCTGCTGGGCCCGTCCTCTCGATTCGGGTCTGCCGGGATATGATCACCCGCCGGTCCCTTGGGTATGCCTACGTCAACTTTCAGCAGCCAGCAGATGGTAAGTGACTTATAGAACTATGTCTATGGCTTTTTTTTCTTCACTTTTTTCACTTTTTTCCACTAATCCACACTGCTGTTCACATGTATTGCCATGAAGCTGCTTACCAAAATGTTACGGTTACAGGGTAAGTAATCGCTTGCTAGTAACTGAAGCTGGAATATTTTTTACTGCTTGGTGTCTACAAAATACTCAGCAAATGCACATCTTGGTAACATCTCTGATAGGCCTATTTCTCTCTTACTTATATTAAACTTTGGACACTTGGGTTTGTTCCAGCTTGCATAAGAGAATAATCTCCACTTTGTTCCCCTTTGTGTAGGTTTGGGCTATTTGTGTGGGTCCTCAGGCAGTCAGTCCTAGCAGAAAAAGTTCAAAGTGGTCAGCCCTGGCTGAATGCTCTGTTTGACTGGCTGAACCTCTGGCTGACCACTCATTCCAATTTAATATTTAGGACATCTGGTGGACTGCAGGTGCTGTGTGCGTGTCCAGTCTGGGAAGTGATATTCTGGTATTAGTGGGAAAGAAGATGTGTGGTTCAACGCGTGGGAAACCAGGTTGTCTCGCATGCAGAAGCCAGGTTGATTTGCTCTTGCCAGACTCTCTTTTTTTTTTTCCATAGTTTAATTTGGCTCCTGCTCAAGTAGGTATTTCAAAGCAGAAGCAGCAACAGTAGCATGTGAGAGATGAGACAGAAGAGATCATTTTGGAGCATGTCTTTTCTGGAAGAAAAATGGGTCAGGGTTTTCTGCCCTAGTTTTCAGAGCCTTTGCTTGTTGACTGGCGCCAAGTTTATTGTTCTGTGCTGTGATTTAGCAGTGTCTACATGATGGAGACATCCAAAGGACAGATGAGTCAACTTTTTCCTTCAATTCAGAATCAATTCACAACTGCGCAGACTTCAGCAGCAAGTAAACTTTCCTTTAGCCTGTAGTAGGTTAACCTGCTTTACGTTTTTACAGACAGTAGAGTGGTCTGTTTGTTGCATAGGGTAATATATTGACTTTGGATCAAAGTATTTGTTGTGTAGAAAACAAACATTATTACAAAATTATATTCCTGCAAGCTAGCAGGATCTCTGGGATTGAGTTCTAGGCTGGAATGCATGGATTTTGGGTAGTCTGTTGTAACTGTGTGCCATCCTAGCTTCCATTCTCTCTCCCAGGTCAGAGGGCCTTCTGCATGCCCTTTCCTTGGGATGCTGACTGAAGTGTGTTGCACCCCAGTGCATAATTTCTCATTCATGGAACTCAGAAGTGTTTTTTTGTGCAGGCTAAGCAATGTATTTGTGCATTTTAAAACTTTTCAGTGAGAAGGGAAGAACCTGAGAGCTGGTATATGTGGTCCTCTCCTGGTCTGATGAACCTGTCTGCTCTGACTCCCTCTTATAAAACTGCCTTGGTATGTTCATGTGCTGTACAAGCAAAGGTACAGTTAGTTACGTGGGCTCACCTGCCTTTCTCTAGGCTATGATCTCATTTTTGCAGGATAAGAGAAATAAAAACAAGCAGCAGAAACAAAGCCAAGAAGGAACTCATAGCTCAGATTAGATAAATGTTGGAGGGATGGGATGCAAAAGTATAGAGTTCTCTTAAAGTAGAGAAGACATGTATGATATGTGTAGTTATGATGTTAAAAGGGAAGGGTGGCTAGTCAAATGTGCTTGCTTTAACAGAAAAGTTCTGCACCTCATACAAATATGAAGACAGGTGGCTTTCCAATATATTTCAAGGTAATCTTTTATGGTAATAAATAGGCAGAAATTTAGAGGGAGGTTGCATCATTCTGGGCTCCTGGAGGGGCAGCAGACATTTTAGGAAGTCCCAGTACTTCAAGTGATACTTTGACAAAGTAAGTGGTGTCTTGTTTCTGGTATGTCTTAGAAGGTCAAGTGATTTAAACCTAATCATTGAGTTAATATCAGGAAGGAGAAATATTCAAACTCTTCCTGTCGTCATTAAGAGATCTCTTCTGAAAAGCTCCTGACTTCTGTCTGGCAAACTGCAGCATGTGTTACTTTGCATAAGTAGAAACCAGCTGCTGTACTAAGTGTAACACAGAATATAAACAGGTAACTTTGGAAAGGTGAGCCTGTTGGTGGTGTGTTACAGTCGCCTCGAAACAAATGACGACCTGAATGTGAAGAATAGAATTCGTACTGTCAAATGCAGAAATTTGGCTTTTGTTTTCAAGGTGGCAGTACTCTCTACTGCCTGCATGAAGGCTTTCTGAAAGGAGGAGGGATCTGGATTTTCTTCCAGGAATGCCTAATCAGAAATGCATTTTGACCTCATTTTACTAAATCTGTGAAAAGATTGGGGGGGGTATTCTGTAGTGCTGTAGGGATCTGCTTTGATTATGGGTGATAGTAGATGCTAGAAAAATGCCATGTAAATGTTAATCAGGAAGCTTTGTGCTCTGAAAACTTGTAGGGAAGTTCTTGCGGACACATTGTTAGTATGCTTGAAGGGATGGTAGGTGTTAAATTAAAAAGTTAATATATGATAGTTAGCATTTCCCTGGCACCTTTTGTGGAAGGATGAGTGCTTCATAAATCTGAAGAAAACGATGTTTAACTTTTTTGTGTGGTAAAGAGGACTCTGTCCATATGACTAGAGAAAGACTATAGAGCAAGTCAAGTAGCCAGAACTCTTCCCCATTATGTGGGGCCACCAGGAAATCACACTGTCCCATCCTAAATGAGTTCCTGTGTCCAAATTGATTCAGAACTTGCACTTTTCCTTACATTTTTGTTAGCTAATGGAGTGATGCTTGACCCTGGAAGGGGTTACTTTCTGCACATGCATTCTCTAATGGGTAGTCTGCTGTAGAGAGGTTATTTTTAGTGAAAATAAGATCTGCTGTTTTCGATTGCAGTTCTTTGGCAAGGTAACCAGTGAATGCTGAATACCGAATCTGTCATACTGTGATAGACAGATTAAGGAAATGCTTCAAAGTTCTGGCTAGTTCAGGCTCAGCTGTAGTTGTTAATATTTATTCTTTTTGACTGTGAAGAAGGGAAAGAAAACAAACTCATTTCATTTGAAAGAAAAGCTGAATTTCCTTTTTCATGTGTTTCTCATGCAATTCAATTGCATTCCAGGGTTTCATAACATTGACAGCAGTTATGACATGACGACTCAGATAATGAAGCAGGGAATCTTTAATATGGCTGTAGAGATAAGCTCTTCCGAAGTACAGAGAAAACAGAACATTTCCCAAGCCAAGAAGGAACTCAGAGCTGGGATTAAGATAAGTGTCTCTGAAGGCAGGTGTAGAAGAGAGTATAGATAAACTTTTTGTCTCTTCCTTAAAGAGAAGACCTGTATAATATAAATGCAGGTATGAAGTTAAAAGGGAAGAATGATTACTTATATATGCTTCATTGCCAACAGCCTTTTGTTCTAACTTCAGTGATCAAGAGATTTAAGTCTGTTCTGTATGCAACCTCTCTTTAAACTAAGTTGTTAAATTTGTACTATGTGCTTTTGTTGTCGGGTCTTTTTTGCTTAGTGATGTAAGCGAGAACTCAGAGGTTTGTGGAGCAGCCATCTTTGCAGAATAAAACTCCTTGTGCAGAGTTTCTCATGGGTGAATCTTCGCGTGTGTGTGGTTATCTTTGTGCTGCTCAACCACAGTTGCTAATTCCAGCATTGTGTTAGCTCTGCATCAGGGAGCCTGTAAGGGAGATTAATTACTTTGAGGCCTGAGGCAAACTGCAAGGAGTGTTCATATGCTTTCCCTGTCTAGAGGGCTATGGAAGCGGAATTAAAAGGAAGCCTGAAAGGGGTTAAGAGTGTGTAAATGTTATATATGAGTTGCAGTTGAGTCTGCTGGAAGGATGACAGGAACTAGTGGGAGAGAAACAGATATAGGAACCGAAATGGCTGAAGCTTTGTGGCTTAAATAGAAGAAAATGAGAAGGTGTTTGCTCAGATTAAGGAAATGAATCAGATGTGCTTAGTCTGAGTCATTCACATAACTCATGCTGATCTTTTACAGGATTTCTTAGGTCCTGGTGTAATGTGATTGCATTTCCACCTGTGGATATGACAGACCTTCCTCAAATCAGGCAATCTGTCCAGGGCTTTCTTACACTACTGCTCACAAGAAGTGTCTGAGTGAATTTCAAGCAGAGTATAATAATAGAGTGGAATACTAGCAAGCTATTGAAAGAGCAGTGCAAAAGTATCTGCTTAAGTATATGCTTAGGAAGCTTGAAAGAACTTGGGAGTAAGTTCAGAACTAGTCTGTATCTCAGTAGCTGCTGCAAAGTGTTTAACAGTTCCCTCTGGTTGCATGCCACTGCTTCGTCTGCTTGTCACCTTTCAGCAGGAGCCCTGTTTCTGCTGCAAATGGTATATACAACTAGTTTGTGTCCTTGCCAACACATACTTCTGGAGGACCTCTCCCTGCTATAAATAAACACTGCCAAATTTGACAAGCTAGACCGAGTTGCCTGCTGAAGTGCCTACTAGGAATGGACTGCAGGAAGAACCTCAGTTGCATTGATTCAGAGTAGCAGCTGAGGAATCATCTTAGCATGGCAGTTAATTGCATTTAACACCTTTGACTAAACAGAGCTTGGTAGCAACTATAACTTTCCTCCTTAAATGATTTTCTTTTTTTGCAAGTGTGACTAGTTCGTGAATGAAGTCCATCAGAGTTTGTTTTCCAGCTGGGGATATGTGTGAAGGACTGGGGAAAATGGTGACAGCACCACTTCAATTTAAAAAGCAACAAGAAAAACCACTTTCAAAGCACATGAAAAATTCTGAGAAACTTCCATGCAGTAGTTGAAACTGACTCTGGGAGTAGAGAGTGCTGGAGACACTTGTAAGGCAATGTCTCATTGGAGTTCCTAGAGATAGTTCCATGAAATGTTGAGTAGTTACTCTGTTTGCCCTAGCAGTCACATGAGAGAAGGTGCTTGAATTGGCATTTTCCTTGAATTGGCGGCTCCTGAAGTAATCAGCAAGTATCATTGCCTGAAGGTAGCCTGGAAGAATTGAGACAAACAAATTTGGAAGACTTGGGTTCTGCCCTGTTAATATTCCTCGATTTTAATGCCTATTTCCCTGCTTCATGCTGGGAATTAACAGTCTGTCTGCTTCTCTGTGCACTCCATGCTGGGAGTGTTTTCTGGCACAGAAGAGTCCCAAGCATCTCAATTTTATGAACAAGATCCTAATGTGTGTACGTAATGATCCTTTTAATATATCAGTAGGTAGCAGAAATAGAATCGTGGAGGGGATTTCAGTGTAGGTTAGAATGACAGTGCTTGGGGTTTTAGAATTTAAATAAACACTTCCCTCTTAATAAGGTCAGGTATATGGACTTTTTTCCAGAGTTTTGTCCACTCTTGCTGTCATCTTTAGCTTGAGCAACTTGGGAATAATTTTTTGGCCTCATAAGTTATAGAGGCTGACTCATATCTTCTTCCTAGCCAGCCACGTGTTCGTGCACATTTTCCCTGACCTGACAGGGAGATCATCATTTTCTTGTAATAGAAACGAGTATGGGTAGATGTGAGCTTCATGAAAAGCAGGCAAGCCAAACGGTCCCTTTTGTTACAGGAGACCCTGGGAGGAAAAAGGGGAAGTATTTCCTTTCCTTCTTTGAGTGCAATAATTTACCATTTATAATAGTTAAGAATATAACTAATAAATCCCAAGCATTTTGACATTCATTTTGCTGTGGATGTTAAAACATGACTATCATGTAAATTTAAAATAGTCTATTAAACCTATTATATACTTAAGTGTATCTAGTGACTGTGCTGCAAAGACCTCCCTTGAAACATTAAGTTGTTGAAATCGATTGCCCGTGATATTACCCCAGATGTTTCCATGAGCTGAGCAAAATTCAGAGAAAACTATCACCCACATGATGGAAACCTTTATTCTTTAACAAACCACAGAAATCTGTTCTTGACTTCTCTTGCAGCTGAGCGTGCTCTAGATACCATGAATTTTGATGTGATCAAAGGAAAACCCATTCGCATCATGTGGTCTCAGAGGGACCCCTCCTTGAGGAAGTCAGGGGTTGGGAATGTCTTCATTAAGAACCTGGACAAATCCATTGATAACAAGGCACTTTATGACACATTCTCAGCGTTTGGGAATATTTTGTCCTGCAAGGTGAGATGTGGTTGCTTTATCCAGTTCTGTTATAGGGGTGACATGATCAGACACATCCAGCATAGGAAGCGAAAGGGACACCTTTCACTGAGTGAGGAGTGGAGTCTCTAAAAGGCAGAGTTGATCAAAAGATCAGGGATTGCTGCAGTTAATGTTAGATTTGGTTGTGAGATGTGCAAGTCTGAAACACAGATAACGTCTTCCTAGTGTTGACCCTTGGCAGTAACCTATTTTTGTGTGCTGGCCTTGTGTCTGAGCGTGACAGAGGAGAAAATGTGTTCAGAGAGCTGACATTTTGTTTTCCTTCCAAATGTCTAGGTGGTGTGTGATGAAAATGGCTCTAAGGGCTACGCATTTGTGCACTTTGAGACCCAGGATGCCGCAGATAGAGCCATCGAGAAGATGAACGGCATGCTGCTAAACGACCGCAAAGTGTGAGTGTCACAGCCAGAAGCAGCAACGATCGCATGAACCGTGATGCATCTCGGTTATTAACAGGGACACACAAGGCACTGGTTCTCCTGGCCCAAGCCTTGGCCTGCTACCTCTCCACTACAGGGCTGGTGAGTGACCCTGCCCAAGCCATGGCCTGCTACCCCTCCATTACAGGGCTGGTGGGTTTCCCTAACCAAGCCTTGATTTGCTGCCTTTCGCTAGTGGGCTGGGGTGGGTTTCTGTGGCCAGTACTCTCTCCACTGCAGAGCTGGGTAGGCATCCTTGTCCGACTCTTTGCCATAAGACAGGTGACTTTTCTGGTTGATCTGCAGCCTGTTTGTCCTTTTCCTGTCACTCTTTCTTGTCCCTGTTCCCAGCTTCTACTACACACTCATTTTTTGCCCCTCACTGCAAATCACACATTGTTTTTCCACACTTGGAAGCAAGCTGCTTATTGGGATTTTCATTCTTTCTTACAGATTTGTTGGGAGATTCAAGTCTCGTAAAGAGCGGGAAGCTGAGTTGGGAGCCAAGGCAAAGGAATTCACCAATGTTTATATTAAAAACTTTGGGGATGACATGGATGATGAAAGACTAAAGGAGCTCTTCAGCAAATATGGTAAATACAGAAACACTTTTAATGAGGCTGTGAATTTCATGACCCAAGGTAGAATAGCAGTGCTGCTACCAGCTGTGTAGCTCTGTGGCCACCTGTGGGTCACTTTGAGGGTGGGGAATACAAAGAGCTGAGATGTGAGTAGTAGTTGTGCCAAACGTTGGACAGAGGCTGACCAACAGATGAGAGAGAGAAGGCTGGGTCTATTATATGGAATTTAATAGTCTTGAAATACTTCTACGGTATTTTACTAACCCTGTCCCTTGGTAACAGGTAAAACTCTGAGTGTTAAAGTGATGACAGACCCTACTGGAAAATCCAAAGGCTTTGGCTTTGTGAGCTTTGAAAAGCATGAAGATGCTAACAAGGTATGAATTTATGCTGCTTGGGTATTTTCAGAGAAGAAAAACTTACTTGGTTTATCATAGGAGCCTGTAACTAAAATGAGAGAAGATTTTACCTCAGACATAACCTTTTCTAGATGTGGACACTTAGAAACTTCTTGCACCTTACTAGCTTGACATTCAAGGTAACTTGGCATTTCTCCAGGTTACTGGATCCACACAGAACACAGTATTATAAACAAGAATGTTAATTGCTGAAGAAGTACTACAATGCAGGGCTTCAGCAGGAAGAAGCCTTCTAGAGTGAGAACATTGCTTAGAAATGGTCTTTTGTAAGCAGAATGCTTGTTAAAATTTGGTCTTAAATGCAAGGAGGAGTGGAGGTAAATTCACAGGTTGCTGTTAAACCAGCATTTACAGTGGTGGTGTCAGCATGGTCTCTCCTGATAACTTCAGTTTGTCTTTAATTAGCCTGTTACACAGAAGCAGTGCAAAGGTAATGTGGCAATCTTGGTTTATTGGCTACCAGGCAGGGATACAATGCAAGCTTTGGACAGTCCTGTTCTTAACAGGATCAGGTGCTGTCTTGTTTCAGCAGTTGACAGTTTCTTCTTGAACCCCCTGTCCAGGCAGTAGAAGAAATGAATGGGAAGGATATCAATGGGAAAATGGTATTTGTAGGCCGAGCACAGAAGAAGGTCGAGCGCCAGGCAGAGCTGAAACGGAAGTTTGAACAGCTAAAACAAGAGAGACTCAGCCGGTACCAGGTGAATAGTCTACCTTTTCTGAATTTAAACACTGTTTTCAGTCTTTTGGCCGGACTTGAAAGGAGTTGGCATAGTCGTCAGTCATTGTCCTATGAGAGATCCTGGGAGTTAAAATGTAAAGGCCATTTCATAGTGTTTGGGGGCAAAAGGGGCATCAGGTCATAGTCTTGGCAGTGAAATGTTTAGGGGGACATAAGAAAAGTCATGCAGTCTCCTTTACTTTAAAATGGGGATACCTAGAAGGATGGAAGGAGGCAGTGTAACCCTATACTGTTGTCTCTAATTTATGGCAAAACTGGGTGATGTCAGAGATTGCATCTGAATCTTTCCCACTCCTTATGATACAGTGCTGGACTGGGGACACATGATGCAAGAGGGAAGCAGAGGAAATCCAGACAAGCTCCCTGTCACCACAGTGGGACTTGTCTCTACGCCTTTGCAACATTTATCGCCTTCAGCTTTGGGTGGTACGAAAGGAACATTATGCTAAATTAAGAGTTTTCAGGCAAATTACAGCTCTGGCAGATGGCTGCTAACAGTTGATATGCTCAAGATATTCTTTAATGTTATGAATGTCTTGCTGTTTTCTCCCTTCTAGGGTGTTAACCTATACATTAAAAACCTAGATGACACTATAGATGATGAAAAACTGAGGAAGGAATTCTCACCATTTGGGTCAATAACGAGTGCCAAGGTACTGTGGGGTTTGGGGGTATTTAGATTTTAAAGCTTGAAGAAGGAACTGTTAGCAACGTGGGATTGAAGGACAATTCTTGTATTCCCTGGTCACTGTGGTCCTGAGAACATCTGGACTAGTAAATACACAGATTTCTTGGGGTCTCGGTGGGATTTTACTGAAAACTTCCTTCATGCCCTCATGAAGTGGAGGCAGGAAGTGGCAAACATGCTTGTTTAATCTGACTCCCAATAAGCATGTACTGGCATTTCCCTATGTGTGTTCAGTGGTTGCACCAAATCTTTCCCATTCCTTACTGTGCAGTGTGGGCCTGGGGACACATGGTGCTTACAGAAAAGCAGAGTAAATCCAGACAGGTGACTTCTCATTCATTGAGTACCTGTCTCTACACCTCTGCAACAGTTCTGTCCTACCTGCCTGAAATCTGACCTTAAAAATACGGATTCTTAGGCTAAGTTCTTGTAATGGTACTCCACTAGCAACTGATTTTTACTGCAGGTGATGCTGGAAGATGGACGGAGCAAAGGGTTTGGCTTTGTCTGCTTTTCCTCTCCAGAAGAAGCTACGAAAGCTGTGACAGAGATGAACGGGCGAATTGTGGGCTCAAAGCCATTGTATGTTGCGCTTGCACAGAGGAAAGAAGAGCGAAAGGCCCATCTAACTAATCAGTATATGCAGCGCATTGCTGGGATGAGAGCCTTGCCTGCCAACACGATCATTAATCAGTTCCAGCCTGCTGCTGGGGGATACTTCATGCCTGCTGTGCCCCAGGTAAGCTGAGGTAGTGTGGTTTTTCAACCTGCCTTGGAGCTTTGATGGTTCAGCTGCAATAATCTCATTGAGCCTGAGCCTTTCATATGCCTATAAGCTAATCACCCCTAATGAGGGGTGCAGGGAGTGGAGTTAATTCTGTGGCTTCCCAGCTGCCTGTTCTCTTAATGTGAATTGAGTGTTGAGTCCTGACAACAATGTTTGTTATTCACTTAGATGTTGCCTCTGAGCTTGTCT
Source organism: Aramus guarauna (assembly GCA_013400195.1). Taxonomy (NCBI): domain Eukaryota; kingdom Metazoa; phylum Chordata; class Aves; order Gruiformes; family Aramidae; genus Aramus; species Aramus guarauna. The sequence goes on from VXBL01001859.1 coordinate 11,078, forward strand.
GATCTTTCTTAAGGCTCAGAGCAGACCCACTTACTATGCACCTAATCAAATGACGCAGATGAGGCCCAACCCACGCTGGCAGCAAGGGGGAAGACCTCAAGGTGAGCATGCTAGAGACAGTATTTTGGTTGTATGACCCTCTTGGCTGTACTTTCCAACAAGAACAATGCATGCTTTCCTTTCCGTGCACAACCCCAACCTGCTTTCTGCAGCTGACTGTCCTGACTTGCCAGTCAGTTCCGTTTTGAGGATTTCCCCTCATTTCTTCCATTAGGCTTCCAGGGAATGCCAAATGCCATGCGCCAGTCTGGACCACGGCCAGCACTGCGCCATCTGGCCCCTGCCAGCAATGCTCCGGCCTCTCGTGGCCTCCCTGCTGCTGCCCAGCGAGTTGGTAAGGTGTCTGCCTCCCAGGTTCTTCCCCTTGTCTGGGAGGGAGGAGGATGCTGTTGAGAGTTGACTTCTACTTCCAAAGGCCACCTGGAGCAAGGGACAGGGACAGCACCTGCATCTTTCCTGTTCCTTGCTGTGCAGTGCAGGTCTGGGGACAGTTGGTGCTACAGCACAGCAGTGGAAATCCAGATGGGTTGCTTTCCACTGGTTTGGAACTCATCTCTACACCTCTGCAACATTTACCACACAATTTAAAAAAAAAAGAAAAAAGGCTCTGTAGGTCATAGATATTTTTCAGAGTTTTCAGAGTAGAGCATCCAAATTCATTTTATTCCAGTGATTTAACTAGAAAATACCTTAAATGTAGGATGTGGAATACATGCTTTAGTTTGGGGAGAGTAGTCCCTTCCTAAAGTAGCCAGTTGCATTCTTGGAGACACTAGTTTCTAAAGAAATATTAGGCTGTGCAGGGCATAGTCTGAATTCAGCAGTTAATATCAGACATCCCAACTTGCCTGTTGCTACCAGTGTTTGTAATTGTTCTCCTCCTTTGCAGGCGTTGGCACCACAGCACAGAATTTAGCTCCTCGTCCGCCTGTAGCTGCCCCTGCTCCCAGAGCGGTTCCTCCCTATAAATATGCCTCAAGTGTCCGCAGCCCCCACCCAGCTGTCCAGCCTTTGCAGGTAACAAAGGGGCTGGGCTGTGAAGTTACTGCAGTCCAACAGGTTTTACATGCAACTGAAGTGTTTTTACAGAAACTTCAAGCTACTTTTATAATCTAGACAGGCATTGTAATTTGGAATTTAAAAACCTGGCAATTGTACCTTTGCCGGGGCAGCCTAGGTGGTTTATCTGTCTTGTACTTGCAAACCCTTTTTCACCCAGATTTGCTGTAAGGATATTTTTCTTGGTTCTTTGCTTGCCCATTTTGCAACCAAGTACTTGTTCTCTCATCTCTTTGCCAAATCCTCACCAGAGTATCATTGAAGGCACAGTTTGCTTCTCCCATCAACCTCTGCAATGTACAAAAAGAGCAAGTTCTATGCCTGATCTCTCATTTGTGATATTTATCTCAATGATCCAGTTTTTGTAAGATATTTACAGACATTAAGGTGTTTTGAGTTCAGGAGTTGGAGGGAACATGTTTGTGAACCATGGGCATCTTATCTGTCCTTTTCTGAAACCTAAGTCTGCTATAGGCTTGACAAGATTGTGTTTGAGAAGGAGGGAGTATCTTACTGTCTCAAAACATGAAGCAATCAGCCTAGTATCTATTTCAGAACCCTCATGTATGTCCTTCTGTAGGCACCTCAGCCTGCAGTACATGTGCAGGGACAGGAACCACTAACAGCCTCCATGCTGGCTGCTGCCCCTCCCCAAGAGCAGAAACAGATGCTGGGTAAGTGAAACTCCAGTTCTGTCAGACTGTTTTACTTTGGAAATCCCCTCAGGTTTCAAAGATGACTTTAATTGAAACTCTGCTATCTGAACTTTTTTTTTCTTCCCAGGAGAACGTTTGTTCCCTCTCATTCAAGCTATGCACCCCAGCCTTGCAGGGAAGATCACAGGAATGCTGCTAGAGATTGACAACTCAGAGCTGCTGCATATGCTAGAGTCTCCAGAGTCCCTCCGGTCAAAGGTAAACTGGGCTGTTCCTTTAGATGGAGTGAACTGTGGGAGGTTTTGGTCAAGAGGGCAGGTCTCACCAGATCACTTGTCTCCCTGAGGTGGAGGAGGCTGTTGCAGTGTTGCAGGCTCACCAAGCCAAGAAAGAAGCTGCCCAGAAGGTGGGCGTAGTTGCTGCTACCTCTTAAACCAGGAAGACTGGTGAGTGTCTCAGTCCTTAGCTTTGCTTAAAAGCATCCAGAATCAGAGTAAAGGGTGATTTTTAGTGAACGCTGCCAGTCTGGAGGTTTGGGTGCTGCACTTTGCTTTTAGTCCACTCTTTAACAAACAAAACAGACTCCCTAATGGAATCTTTAATATAGAAGCTTTAAGAAATACTCTTCAGAAATCTTATTCTAATTAAGCATCAGAAAGATGTTGTGTAAGTCCCTGAAGTGTTCCTAGCCGTTGACATGTCAAGGAAGGAATAATGTATTGATGAGTCTTGTGAAACTGCTAATCTGGGAAATAAAATGACACACAAGATGTTCTAGTAACTTTGAGGCTAAATAGGCTGTTAATGCCCATCCCTTATCCTGACAATCATCTGCTTACAGTACATATTAAAGTGCTGGTGTTGGGAATGTCATTTCACTGCATAGGTCTGTCTGCCATCTCCTGTGTTTGGAGCTGGCTCTTGGTTAACTTCTGAATAAGGTTTTTGGTTCCTTGAATACCTTGTCTTACTTTTAATGATTCATTTTTCTGTGGCTTGTCTGGAATTGCCATCTTCAGCACTTTTTGTGAAGCTGTTGTGGTCAGATGTCACAATTCAAAATGGTGAAGAAACTAAGGTTCTTATTTTCATCCATGTGTTTCTCAGTGGCTCCAGGCCCTGGCCTCTCTGCTAAAGACTTTGAGTTTCTTGCCAGATGGTCAGAAATAGATGTTAACCACAGCTGTTAACAGCTTCTCTGTATATATTGGTGTCGTCATGGTCTGTAACACTGGAAAGAAAGCTCAGTAGCCTGGAGTGAGGTGTGCTGTATGTGGGTAACGTGTCATCTCTTCCTATAGGATGCAAAGAAGCCGAATAGTCCCTTTCTAGACATCAGCTCAAGATGTTTGAAGATTCTTCACTGTCCTGCAGATCTCAGTCCTGTGCATCATATCGCATAGTTCTATTGCATTTTGTAAATTAATCTTTAAGATCTTATTTAAGATTAAACTCTGAGCTCTAGTTTTCCAAAACCAGAATTGGGCTTGTAAGCTTTTTCCCTTTGGGGTCAGAACAGAGCTGCCCTTTGTGTCTTCTGAGCAGGACATTGAGGATTTTAGGTTTGAAAGTATTTTGTGGTTTTGGTTTTAACTGAACAATCCAGTTTGGAAAGTCTGGAAAGCATTTATCAATAAAGGAATAAAAACTTTCTCTGTGTTTGTCATTATTTATATTTATAATTGTGATTTAAAAACTGCTTCTGGTTGTGAACTTTAGCCAATCACAGTTTTGAAGCAGCTGTGTTATGATGATGGTTTGGTTCGTGTCAGTATGGCAGATATGAGCGGTGATCANGCGGGGCGGGGCCGGCGCGCGGAGGGAAGATGGCGGCCACCAAGCGGGTGCTGTACGTGGGTGAGTGCCGGGCCCGGGGGCTGCCCCGAGCGGGGCCGGGGGCCGCAGGCGGTGACCGCTGTCCGCCCCGCAGGCGGGCTGGCGGAGGAGGTGGACGAGAAGGTGCTGCACGCCGCCTTCATCCCCTTCGGGGACATCACCGACATCCAGATCCCGCTGGACTACGAGACGGGTGCGTGGCCGGGAGGGGGGGGCTGGTCCCGGGGCTCC
>VXBL01001859.1:15184-31830 GCA_013400195.1 Aramus guarauna
GTTCGTGTCAGTATGGCAGATATGGGCGGTGATCAATGGGGGGGGTGGGGTTCAAGCGAAGTGCACAGGAGTTCGGCCTCATCCTCTGCAGGGGAGGAGACACTTTGTTCTTTGTGTTTCTCTGTTTTCAGCTGGATGTGTTCTTTACGGGTGAGTATTTCCTGCTCTAAAGGTGGCTGCATTTTGGCAGTGGGGTTCATAAATGATTCGTGAACTCTTTCGGGTGATCCTTTGGGATAAAAAGTGTTAGGAGGAGCAGTCACCCTGGGCACTACGGCTGCTCCTGCAGAAGGAAGGAAGGAAGGGGGGCNAGCCGCTGCCCGTGACCGCTTTGCTTCTCTCCCTCTCCAGAAAAGCACCGGGGATTCGCCTTCATCGAATTTGAGCTGGCAGAGGTGAGAAGGGGGCAAATGCCTGAGCTGCCTGGACCCTCCTCTTCCTCCCTCGGATCCTCTCTCCACCAGCACAGCGGCCTTGCGGTTGATGGAGGCAGGCGGGGGTGACCTGCCCCAGCCTCGGGTCTTCCCCAGCAGCCGGACCCCCTGCGCTGCCTTTCCAGTTCCCGCTTTTCCCACTTTCTTTTGGGCTGAAGCACGGCCACCGCTGGCGCAAACTGCTGTCCTGCTGTCCCTGGGCTTCCTCAGCAGCGGGGGGGTCCTGGGGGGCTGTTGTATATTCACCATCTTATGATCTGTCCTGGGCTGCGTGCACCAGATCTCTCCTCCTCTCTCAAACACTGGTGTAAGCGATCAAGCGCTGTACATAAAATGAGTTCACTGGATGGGGTGTGGGAAAAGGAGCCCCGGGTACTGGTTTAGATACAGCTCTTGCAAGATCCCTCAGTTTTTACAGCCCTGGGGTAGAAGAGGTTTAGGAAACCAGTCCTTTGGCAATCTCTTTTGCAACGAAACGCTGGGGCACATATATGCTGAGCCTCGTTTTTAAAGCTAGAGAGAGAAGAAATGGTAATAATGATTTTCTTTGGCTTTTTTGGCAGGATGCAGCAGCAGCTATTGACAACATGGTATGGACCCTGTTCTCGCTGTCCCATAGAGACGTGTGGCTTTGCCATCTTCCCAGTAGCACAGAATGAGGCCCTATGTGCTGTGGGCTACATAGAGAGAGCAAGCTCTGTTCTCCTCTGACCTCTGCAGGGATTGGGGGGGCACGGTGATTTTTTACCTTTTGGTGGGTTTTGTTGTGCTTTTTCCCCTCTGCAGAACGAATCTGAGCTCTTTGGCAGGACAATTCGCGTGAACTTGGCCAAACCAATGCGAATTAAAGAAGGATCATCCAGGCCTGGTGAGTTGGTGCCTGGGAGCATCCCTGTGGATGTTCAGAGCTTTGTGCATCAGCCTTTCTGCTGTCCCAGACCCTGAAGCAGAGACCTCTGCTCTGCCTCCCGTTTGGGGATCTCGAGGATCTGAGCAGCATCCTAATAGCCGAATAACTTAATAACCAAATAATCAAAACCACTCCTCAGTTCCTTGGATGGAAACACTCTTGGCTGCATTTCTAATTGCCTTCACACCCTATGACAGGGGGCACAGCACACGCATACACATATGCCAGGCAAAATTACACATCTGGCCACATCTGTAAAAGCAATTGCCCTGCATGGGGGTAGTTGCAGCAAACAGGAACGGGCTTGCCCTGCCCAGTGATGTGTGGCACATCTGGGAGGAAGAAGAGATGACTTTGCCCCTTGTTTCCCTGCATCCTGTGTTTTTTGGGGCAGGCTGCTGCCAGCCGAGTGATCCCACGCTTTGGGTGCAATCCTGCTGCCAGCGCCGTGCTGCACCCTGACCCGTGCAGCTGCGTGCTTGCTCACGCCTGGCCCTTCGCTTCGCTTCCTGTGCTCTGAAACTTCCTTTTGCAATTGCAGTCTGGTCGGATGACGACTGGCTGAAGAAGTTTTCAGGGAAGACTCTGGAGGAGAACACAGAGGAGGCAGGAGCAGAGGCCCCCAAACCAGAGGTGCAGGAGGTAGGAAAAACAATGGGAGCCGTCTGTATCCCTGCTGTCCCGAGGGCTGAGAGTGCAAGCCCAGCTGTCTCTGGAGGCAGAGCAGAGGAATGTCATCTCAGCTTGCTTTTTTCTTTTCCTGCCCAGGGAGAGCCTCCTGCCAAGAAATCCCGGGCCAACCCTCAGGTTTACATGGACATCAAGATCGGAAACAAACCTGCAGGGCGGCTGCAGATCCTCCTGCGCTCAGACGTGGTGCCCATGACCGTAGGTGAGGAGAGGGTCGGCCTCCCCAGCGTGATGGCTGCCAGCCGTGACGCAGCTCTCACCTCTCTCCCCTTGCCCCCAAACAGAGAATTTCCGCTGCCTCTGCACCCACGAGAAAGGCTTCGGCTTCAAAGGGAGCAGCTTCCACCGCATCATCCCCCAGTTCATGTGCCAGGCTGGCGACTTCACCAACCACAATGGCACCGGAGGCAAATCCATCTATGGGAAGAAATTTGATGACGAAAACTTCATTCTCAAACACACGGGGCCAGGTAGAACCAACTACCCACTGAGGCTGGAGAGCAAAATGGCTCAACATCGTTTAGGGGCTGTTTTTACCTGGACCATGTTGATAGTAGCCACCCTGAATTATAATCTATGGCCAAATGCTTCTGCCGTGGTGTAGTCTGCCACGGTCAGACTGTCGTGTATTAGCAAGCAGAAACACATCATTTTCTTTCCATCCACATGCTGTTAATTTCCAGTGTTACAGAATGGAGAAAGCATTTTGAAGTTGCTTTCCTGTTTGATTTTTAAAGGAGGAAAGTCACAGCGTGACTATGAAAAGCCAGCAGGTTTATCTCCATACAAACAGCTTTTCTATTAGTGCAACTAAAAATAGATGAGCAGTCTACCCCATTCCATCTTTCATGCTTGCAATTTTTTTTCTCTCAGCATAATTGGTTTCCACGGCGTTTAGTATTCAGGGGCTCTCCTAAAACCGGCAGCATTTTGCAGAGCATGGGACTGGGTTTGGGTCGAAGTAGCAGCTCGTGCTGGAGCTCATCGCTCCCTCCCCAGCCATAACAACACTTTGATCACAGGGCTGTTATCCATGGCAAACTCCGGCCCAAACACCAACGGCTCCCAGTTCTTCATCACTTGTGACAAAACAGACTGGCTGGACGGGAAGCACGTGGTGTTCGGTGAGGTGACGGAGGGCATGGACGTGGTGCGGCAGATCGAGGTAGGTGCTGGCAGCAGGGCGGTTGGGACAGAGCCCACCTCCTTCCTGCCCTTGGACTTCGTGCCTTTAATTCCTGCTGCTCTTTTCTCAAAGGCTCAGGGCACCAAAGACGGGAAACCGAAGCAGAAGGTGATTATCTCGGACTGCGGGGAGTGCCCGTGAGCTCGGCTCTAGGAGGGGGCTGGATGGGGGGAGCCTGGTCAGGAGGGGCCGGGGAACCACCTGGGGTGGGACAGCCCTGCGCCCCCCCCGGCAGTGCCCAGCTCCCACGGCTTCTGTCGACGTTTTCCTACAAAGCTTGGTGTGAACGTGCCTGTGGACAGCGCTGCGGGGGGTCTGACCCACCTGAGGATAAATCACTGTTCAGCCCGCGCCATCCTGTGCTGCCCCGAGTGGGGCAGGGCTGGTTCTGCTGCTGTGTTTGGAAAGGCTTTGGATTTACTAAAAATAAAACCTAGTTTTAAAAATATAGAGGACCAAACCCTGGCTGTTTAATTTTTACCGGGTGAGGATGGTCCTTGCTTTTATTTTAAGCAAAGATGCTTTTTTTGCGTTTGCTCTCATCTCAAATCCAGTGCCTAAATCCTGGCTCCGGGGGAAGTTGCCCATGCCAGGGCAAGAAAAACAGAGCTGAATGTCTCGCGCTGCCTGTTCCAGCAGCAGGATCTGGTGGAGGTGTTTCTGGCTGGTCCCTGGCTCTGTAGTGTCCTTTCCCATCAGCAGAGGGAGGCAGGTCCCTGGCTGGGAATCCAGCCTGGTCCAACTCCCGTCTCCATCGAGCAGGGGAGCATTTACTGGGATGTGTAAGTGGGAGAAGAATGTCAGGATGAGAAGCACCAGGAAATGAAGAAACCCTTTGGGTGATAAGGGAAGAAAAAGCGCTGAGGAAGGGGTTTAATTTCCAAACTGGTTTGCAGAGTGGGATAGATGTGTAACCATTATAGTTCCCGTCAGTGGTAGCTCTGGCTGTGCCCCATGACAGTAGCCACATCGTTGGAAAGTGATTGATTTGGGGGTTCCTGTGAAATCGTGGCACCAGGTACTTCTGGGAACACGTTTACGGGGAGGAAGGGACGTGTGATTCGGAGTTTGCGCAGGCGTTGCAGGAGGGCTGGGGCTGCCAGGGCAGAGATGAAGGTTGGGGTTTAGGGGATGTTTTTAAGAGCTTGTGTAATTGGGGATTTTTAGTTTCACCAGCCCAGCCACTCACAGATCAGGGGTGTTGCTTTTGCATAACAAACACCGGGTTGCTTTTATTCACTTGCTGATTTCCCACGCTGGGGGTCGTGCATTGCCGTACAGCAATGGCACAAGGTAAGATACAGGTGCTCAGAGGTGATACCTGACAGACAAACCAACCCAGCATTTCCCTTCCTGGCTCCCTTCTTTTTGTTGTTTAAGTCTCAAATTTTTGAAGACAGACCTTGCAGAAATCTTCAGCAACGCCTAAAGCAGAGAGAGCCCTTGCTTGACGGAGTCAGTGGAAGCCGTGGGCTTTCTGTCTGCAGAAGGCACCATGTCGCACGAAGGTGCGATCACGTCCTGAGCTGGATTTCACGTGGAATTAGTGGGTAAATTAAATCTTTCTAAAGAGGCAAGACCTTTTCTCAGGAAGCCAGGCATTGGCACAGAGCAGATCTTTCTTATTTTGGTGGGTTTATTGGGATTTTTTTCCTTTGTATTTGGCTAAGCCAGGTTCATTATTTGTTCAGTGACACAAGGTTCCCTGGGTGCCCGAGCTGTGAAACAGCCCAGGCCCTTTCCTTTTAAAATAGGAGCAAATAAATAAGTTAATTGTGCAAATAGCCCAGGGAAGCTGCCTGGGACTGTTGTGAACCCACGGGAAGCATCCACCAGTGAACACAGCTGCTCTCCCAGCCCGGGAGACACAGCCTGACCCAAACCTCACGTCACGACGCTTTGGCGGGGTTTATTTTCAAGCAAATAGGTACAATTTTAGCCAATCCTGAGTATTTTTTTCATTGCGAAATCCCATCAGCTGAACAGAGCGCTGCTGTGCTGTGACATTTATTAAAAAACAAACAGCAAGAGAAATTACATGTTTACTTTCCAAACTAGGCGTTTATTTTATAACAGTGTCATAGCTCAATATGGATTTTATTTTTTTTTTCCACCTGGCTGAGTTTTGTGAACTTTAAGTAAACAAGAGCGGGTTAGTCAGCCAGCTACTTAATTGGCTGATGGTGTTTTCATTAAGGGAATTAAAAGCGCTGGTTAGAGGTGGGTGAGTTAGACATACATGGCTAGAAACAGCTCAGTCCCAGAGCCACGCGGATGCTGCCTCCCTCCTCCTCCTCCTTACCCTTCAGCCCAAACTGCCTCTGCGAACACCGGCGACGGAGCAGCCTGTGAGCCCGCAGCGCCAAGGGAAAACACATCACCCACGAACAAGAGAGACACGTGGCCAGCCGCAAAGCCTCTCTTTCCTATATGTGTATATATGTGTGTGTGTCTCACTAGATGTAGTAAGAGAATAAAAGTTCTATATTATTTACATCCACTTCTAGGAAGGGGTGGGAGAGATTTATTTTTATTATTTATTGTTATTCATGGCCTTTGCTATGATGAAACTCCTTTTCCACACACGCAGAACTCCAGTGTCACATTTCTCCGGTGGAGATGGGATGGGACGTTCAGGGAGGGGGTCGGGCCGTCAGTGGCAGCCGCAGGATTTCACCACCATGTTGCGGTGTTTCTTGAGGATGACGTTGTTGTTGCTGTCGTAGTAGAGGACGGAGGTGGCACTGAGCTTCGTGGGGGCACAGCACGCCTTGGGCACGGCCTCGGGCTTCATCAGGTGGACCTGGGGGATGGACGGAGCCCGTGAGCGCCGGCAAACGCAGCTCCAGGCAGAAGTGGAAAAAAAAAAACAAAAACGACATCAAACCATCTCTTAACTGCAAAAAAGCCTGGGTGAATGGGGAGATTATTTCCAGCTTTTTGGAAAAATATTTATTCTAAACGCTGGGCAGTCCTTGCTGCAGTTTATATTGGATGAGGACTCGTGGCACTGCGTGGGCCAGGCAGCCCCTTCATTAATTTGGGATTTCTGGGCCCTTTTCTCACTGTAAATAGGCAAATGACTGAAAAAATAAAATAATCAGTGCAGGGCAGGTTTCACTGTGGCGTGGGTGGGGGGTGCTGGATGCTGTTGCAATAGAGATTTTTCCTTCAGGGCTCAGCGCCGCCCCAAATTTAACATACTGCATTAAAATCTAAAGTATACAACGCCTTTCTGAACGCGACTCTCCTTCTGCTTGTTCATCCCCCGCACAGGACACGCGTTATCCCAGTAATTCGCCGCACGGTGTAAGCTGGGAGGTTCATAGGCTGCCGGACGCGCGCGGCCCTCGCTGGCTTTACCCGACATGTGCGATTAATTTATTGCCGGGGCAGCCGAGCTCTCCCAGTTCGGAAGTCCGGTGTTTTTGCTGTCAAACCCTGCTATTTGCAGCATCGGCCGGGGCTGGCACAGCTTCCCCGGCCGCGTTTGCCCTGGCGCTTCCCAGAAGGGCCGGATCCGGGCGCCAGGTGATTCACATCCTGCCCAAACGGCTCTGTTTTGGGAAAGATGTTGGGTTTAGGGGTGATGGGTGGGTGCAAGGGAGAAGGGGACCCCTCCTTGCTGCTGCTGGGATGGTGCGCAGCCCTGGACGGGGCCTCTGGCAGCTTCGTTAATGCAAAAATTAAACCCCACCAGGCGACACCTTCAAAGGCTCGGCGCAGGACTCGGCGCTCCCTGTAATTAACTGTGAACACCGGAGCCGGCGTGACTCTGCCATTGGGAAATCAAACACTCACAGGGCAGGAAATTCCAGAAATTAAAGCACCGGCTGGGATGCAGGGTGGGTTTGGGAAAAACGGGCCATTAAAGCCTTCCTGCTTGGAATATGCTGAGCCCAACATTTGGGTGCTTTGTGGGACCTCGGACCAAACCCTCGAGCGTGGCTGGTGAGGAGGACGCCCGGGTGACACGATGCCCTTCCCCACCAGCTGACGGGCAGCACCCATCCAGATGTGCACGCACCCACCGACACGGTACTGGGAGCTGGACCTAAACTGCCCCCCCGACCCAAACACTCTCAAACGCAGGCATGCTCAACCCCAAATCCAGCTCTCCATCGGGACCTGCTGGGCTCCGACTGCTCCCCCAAAACCCCCAGCGTCCCCCCGGAGCGGCCATCGCACTGACCAGGGACTGCAGGATGGCGTGGTTGGTGGCGTTCATGCAGGAGTCCAGGGGGAAGGCGCACTCCCCCTCGCAATAGTAGGCTGAGTATCCCTGCGGGGCGATCACCCAGTCCTGGGAAAAGAAAAAAAAAAAAAAAAAGGATTTACACTGGTTACACAGTGGGCTTCACCCTTTCTGCACCCCTTCATCCATCCCCCACCTGAAAAACAACCCAGCTCCTCCCGGGTGGCTGTGCCAGCAGCAAGGGTTTATTTTGATTTTTCGGACAGAGCCATGAGTTGTTCAGGGTCACCGGTGGGGTTTGGGGTTGTGGCAGTTCACGTCTGCCTTCCCAGCTCCCGGGATGGGGCTGCGGCATCCCCGGGCTGCCGCAAAGCTGGGGGAGGGACAACCATGGGGGTTTTTTTGCGTTCCCTTCTCCCAGTAGGTAAGTACCAGCCAGCCGAGGTCCTGAAAGCTGACATAGAGCTCGTGGCGCCGGCAGACCTGCCGCCCGTCCGCAGCGTGGACGTCGTCTGTGGAAGAAGGGAACAGGCAGCATCAGCCCCTCGGCATCCCGACCACCCCCTCGCCCCCCCGCTGCAGCACCCAAGGGTGGGATTGAACAACCCGGACAGCCGGGGTTAGGGCAGAACAAAAGAGGAGCCTCCGTGGCTGCACAGAAGGAAAAGAAGCTTCAGACTGAAATTTATTGCGCCAACACTGGGACAAGGGGATTCAGCCTGGGAAAGGGTAAACCCAGCTCTGCTCATGGTGGAACTGGCTTCCAGGGTTTCCCAAGCTTAAATGAGTTTGGGAGAGCCGGGGCTTCTCACTTCCCTTCTGCCTGAGCGGCTTCCCGGGGCCGTGACACCCTCCCGGGGCGATGCCTTCCCAGGGCAGCTTCAAAACTGAGGGCAATGATGCAAAAAATGTCCAATAGTCAGGTATTCCCCAAACCCCACGAAACATCATCACCTCGCGGGCGCCCACCCCAGACCCGCTGCACCTCCCGAACTGCGAACGACCCCAAGCCTAAAAACACAGAGCTCTTTGCTCTGCTTGCCCTGGGGATGCATTTCTGGGCCAAAACTGAGACCAGGTACTAACAAAAAGTCCCACCATTGTGGCAGCAGCAGAGTCCGGCGATTTCCATAGGGATCTCTTCTCACTCTGCAAAGCTCTTACCAAAAATTCCTGGCAGCTTGTTCGGATGCGGGAGGTCATTCGTCTTCTTGGGCTGCCGCCTCCTCGGGGGTTTGGCCGCCCGTGTAACACGCGCGGGGCTGGGGCTCGCCCGGAAAAATGTCACCATGAAGGGCTGCTTGGATCGGGGTCCCCGGCGCCCCAGCAGCCCCGCCGAGCCCGGGTCGACGCTGTGCCCTGCAGGGATGGGACCACGTGTGGGTTTGCTCTCAGAATGAACTTATTTGGTTAAAGCAAGAAGAAAAAAAAAATAAGGGAAATTTGCAGTGGTTTCAGCATCCTGAGCGGCCGGACCACCCCAGGGCTCCTGCTCTGCTATTGCCCCCCTCCCCCGGTGGGTGAATGATGGGCAGCTCACAGAGGTGATACGGCCTCATCCTGCACAGCCACCACCACATGGTCACGTAGAGCAGTTGAAAGATTAAAACCAAGTGAGACCCAGGTGACCGATTTTCCCCTCTGGCAGCGGGGAGGAAAGCTCGGTGCACTGGGAGGGAAGGGGATGGATGGAGCATTAGCGGCTGCTGTTTCTCCTCCCGTGGGAGCGGAGCTGGGTTTTGTGTACCTGCGCACCTGCAAATGGCACCTTTGGAGCAGATTTGGCCCCTTGGTGAGAAGAGGGTTAATCCTCTGGAAGGTACACGAGGCTCCCTCCAGGTAAGGAGTTCATTACGTGCTAATGGGGTTACTGCAGCCCGCACCAGGAACACCATTAGCCTTAATGCCTTTGGGAGGCTTCGCCATCAGTGCTTGCCTGCAAACCCAGAGCTGCAGAGTCCTGATGCCTGCTGGTCTCCATCACAGCTGGAAATTTAAAATTGCAGCAAACACACACACTAACCCCCACCCACTGTGGCACCGTGAGGGGGTAGGAGGACTCCAGTTCCTGGGATTTGGCCCCAAATGCTGCAGGTAGGTTAGGCAGGCTTACCGTCATCTGTCTCCACGTAGAGTCGCAGCCCCAGGTTGTATTTCTGATCCACTAACCAGTGGTTGCTGGCAGCTGTGACGTCAAACACCAGCCAGCCCTCGGTCCCCGCACACAGGTCCTGGACATCCAGCAGGAACAGGTCGGACTCCCTGTGGAAATGGGGGAAGAAAACCCCAAGCAGGTGAGTAAGAGCACCCAAAGGGCATCAGCACCAGCAATAATTCACGGAAATGACTCCTTGGTGCCTGTGTCCGTACAGGTCCCGGCACGGCAGAGTCAGGATGGCGGCTCCCGGTGCCTACGGCTGTGCCGGACACGATGGTGACACCCTGGCAGCTGTCCTGGGAAAAGCATCCTCCCAGCCCTGGCCGAAAAGCCAGGGTGTGGCATTGCCCAGTGGGAAAATGTGGGAACAGTTGGTGCAGCGGTGCTGCTTCCCTCAGCATTTGCATGGTGGTGGGAAGGGAAAAAGCCAGGGCTTGTGCTCACCCGCAGCCCCATCCCCATCCTCATCCCCAACATCTTCATTCCCATCCCCATCCCTTTTTCCACCACCTTATTCCCATCCCCTCACCTGTTGGAGTGCTCGGCAGCGATCTCATAGATGCTGATGTGGAGGGTGCTGTTGGCGTGACGGGTGACACCCCGTGCCTTGTAGATGCGAAACTCGGCAGCCGTCACCGACTCGCCCACGGGCACCTGCGTCAGGTCGAACCTGAACTCCTTCCAGTACGGCTTCGGGGAGAAGATGTCCCGGTCCTGCTCCACTGTGGAGCAAAGGGGTCAGGGCCATGCCGGGTGCTCGCCACGCCGCCGGCCACCCCGACAGGCTGATCAGAGCCTGCAGCTCCCCACTGAGTCCCACCGACAGGATTTGCCCCCGATTTGGGGACAGACCCCGCTGGCTCTGGGCCCCTCACCCCGGCTGAGCTCTTGGCTGCTGCAGATTCCCATCTCACCTCTCCCGAGAGTTTTAGTCTTGCTGCAGCCCCCCCCTGTTTTGGCACAAGCCCCCCAACTTTATTCTGCTGCAAACGCACCAGCCTCCCAGACTTCTTTCTTTATTATTATTATTAAAAAAAAAAAAAATTAAACACACGAAGTCTTGTCTATGGTGGGAGCACAGAGAAGCTGCCCGGTGTGCTGTGATTTAGGGGCTGCAGCCCTTTGCACTTCTCCAAAGGGTGAAAAACCCACCCAAAAATCCAAGCTCTGGGGGGCAGCGGGACTATCTGGAGCAGGAATTGGGGTTTTCCCAAGATTTTCTGGCACCAGGTGCTCAGGGGACAAACCAGGCTTTGGGCTGCCGGACGTCAAGACGTTCAGCCAAGGGGAGACTGAGGGTGGGGGACTGTCAGGTCACTGCTCTGTAAAATAAAACCTTGCTTTTAACTGAAAATACCTACTTTCTGGAGAAATCTGGTGCATGTTGGGAAAGGAAAGAAATCTGGTGATTTTTTTTTTTTATTAAGTCCATAAAGAAAAAAACCTGACGTCTTTTTACTGTAATGCAGCCCCACACAGTTTCTCTAATATGTAATTATTTTCTTCAGATTGTTCCTTAAAAATATTCCAGGCTGCCATGACTGAATATAATTAAAGTGATTAAAGTTCCTCCTGCTTCAGGCACAAAAGCAACATCTGACCCAGCGCTTACTTTTAAAAATAAAACAAACAAATGATTAAATAAATAAAATTGCATGTTTTAAATGCAATTTTTAACTGATTCTGGGGGGAGGGAACTAGTCCAAATTGAATACCCCATAAAGTTGCCGTTCTCATTTGTATGGGGGGAGCAGCGTGGCGCATCTCTCCAAAACGAGATTTTAAATTATGCATCTGTGGATTTTTTTTTTAAATTTTATTTTTTTTTCTTTTTCTCTTTTTTAAAAACCCCCACATTCCCTCCACCTACTGTGCTCACCACAAGTTATGTTATAAAAAAAGCCCAGGGCCAGGCGGGCAGGGGCGGATGCGGAGAGCGCTTCCTGCTCCCGCGGGGAGGCTGCCGGCCAGCGGCCAGCTGCGGGCGGGAGGATGCTGCGGGGAGCTGGATCGGGCCCATGCACCCCCTCGGGGGGACACAGCGGCCCCCCCAACCCCGCTGCAGCCCCTCGGGGGGGTCCCCAGCCCTTTTCTGCATTTCCATTTCTTCCACTGACCATCGCTGGTGGTGTAATGCTCCTGGGCCATGAAAGAAGCTGCTGAGGGTGTCGCTGCTTCATGGCTCTTGGCAAATCCTTAAATCCCCCCAAAACACCAGAGGAATCCTATCCCTTTTTATTTTTCCTTTTCCCCACTGATAAACGCCCAGCGAGACGTCCCGCAGTCCGTCCAGAGGACACCCAGGTACAGAGCGGTGTCTCCGCGGGTATTTTCGGTCACCTGGCTATTTCATGGGTCACTTGGGTCTCCCCTTGGCTCCCTGGCACCAGGTGAGACCCAACCAGATTAAACACCGGCTCCGAAACCGCCGCGCTCTTCATGGGCTGAGCGCCTTTGGCAAAGCGATGCTGCGGCACTGGGACACCCTGTCCGGGGACGAGCAGTGCTAAAGGTGAACTGCAATTAGCTGTGCACCTTGATGAACCAAATGAGGTGGACTTAACAGCAAGCTGCCTAGTATTTGGGATGAGAGGCTAGGAGGAATCCCTGCTTTCTGCCCCGTTTTGTGGAGCAGAAGAGGGGACCGCCTTGGAAGGGCAGGACCACGGAGGACGTGTCCTCTCCTGTGCTGACTCGGGGTTATCGCATCGGGGAGGGCGATGGGGATGGGACCGGCTGCACGGCGTTCAGCAAACAGCAACCCGGGCTGATGATAAGCAGGTTGGGGGAGGTTTAATATTGCCGTTTTCTGGCAAAATTAGCGATGACTGCAAAATTACAACCCTGCAGTGGGGGAGTGCACATCACATCCCGAAAGCACCCAGCGGCCTTTACCCAGGCAGCACCGTGGGTGCTAAAATGCTGCTGGTGCTGGGGGGTGTGCGGGGCAATGGGCCCTCCCCGGCCGGCCGGGAGCCCATCGTGCCTGGGAACCTGCTATTGATTCGAGGCGGGTTGACTCAGCCACACTGCCAACCCTCAATTATCTGTGGGCGGATTATCCGGATTGCGGATGAGACACACTAAAAAAACCCAACCCAAGCTCTTTGCTGTCCTTGCCCCCTCCTTTGGCAGTTACCGCCTCGCCCCCAAGACCCGCTGCATCTTTCCCCAAAGCTGAATGCCACGGCTATGCTGTGTCCTCCCACCAACCCCCCCAAAAATAATACAAAAATATTATCTAAGTATATAAATGGCTGTGGGGCCATGCAAGCCCTGGCAGGGGATGCCCCGCTCTGGCTGGGATAAGCCCCACTGTCTCCCAGCCCCGGCACGCTCCCAATCTCTTCCCAAAATGGGGCGATGGGGCCGCCTGCCCTTCGTCCTGCTCCCCAGGTTATTTTTAGCTACACTTTTTCATTGTAAACTTTCTCTGCTTCTATAAACTGCGCATCAGTTGTAATTACTGGTCCTGGCTGCTCCCGATGGTCCCCATGATCATTTCAGACACTAAATTAAAAGGAAATGCCAGGATATTCAACCACATCAAGTACTCTGAATCCTAAAATAGGTTTAAAGGGGATGCAAGGAAGATGCTATCCTTCACTTGCAAGCAGGAAAAAATAAGCTCCGGAGGCTTTCCGAAGCGGAGAGAGATTTAAGAGTTATCCCAAGCGCTGTGAAATGCAGCCGAGCCTCTAGCAGGCTCCTGCTTCAACTCCCAAGTGCTTTCTCCATCCTCCCAAGACGAACGTCGGGAGTTGCAGACACGGGGCTCAGCATCGGGCACCCCCAGCCCGGCTGCATGTGGCTGTGAGGCAGCCTTGGCTCCCGCTTGCATCCCCCTGCTCCCCCAGAGCACCGAGAGCACGGTGTCACACACCCTCGTTTATTTGCAAAGTTTTTTCCTATTTAAAACACGCACGGCAGGTCCATACGAACACCGACACCTCTGCACGGGCTCATCCTGTGCTGCTGGAAACCGCCGCCACGCATCCCTCGGCTGCGCCAGGTTTTCTGGTGAAGCCACTGCGGATGCCCAGAGGAGAAGGCACAAATGGCTGCAAAATGAAATGAGGAGTGGGAAAATCCTGACCCTGCTGCTGACAGCGGTTGGATTTTGGCAGGAATTGCGTGGAGGTGAAGGTGAGCACCCGCATGGGCACTGAGGCTGGCAGCGGGTGATGCTCTGCCAGATGCTCTGGGGAGCAGAGCGGCACCCCCCCCCTCCCTGGTGAAATTAAAGAGGTTGCCGTGAGCTCCCACCCCGCACTAATGGCTCTCCACAGCACCCGGGACCCTGCAGCTATTTTTGCAAAGGTGGCAGCGAGCGCTGCTCTGCCTTCCTTCCCCAGCGCTCCCCGGGAAGCGACTCCGGTGAGGCCAGGGTTTGCCAGAAAGATGTCCGGCCGTGAGCAGAGCTGCCCCACCGCTTCATTGAATTGGCCGTGGGGAGCGGGGGGGTCCGGCCACATCCCGGGGCAGCGGCAGACATTGGGGGGGGGGAAAGGCAGGATGTGTGTGTTGTGGTGCTGACAGGCAGTCGCGGGGGGCTCGGGCACGCTGCGGCACTGCGAGCCTCCGCCTCGCCTTCCCGTTACAAACCTCTCTGCTCTGTGATTATACCCTGCGTGTAAGTGTGACTCACGGTTGGTAGCTCAGCCCCGGCCAAGAAGAAATCGCAAAGCCCATCCTTACCCCAGGCTTAAAAATACAACCCACCTGACGCACAGAAATAGAACGGGTCAGTGTTTTATGTTCACGCCGCGAGGCAGCGAGAAGGATGGGACGGGCGGAACCATCATCACCAAACCCCATCGAAGGTGCCCAGTGGCCACCCATCACCTGCAGACCCTCACTGCCCCCAGTCCCGCCACCTGCCCAGACCAGCAGGCAGGCAGGGTGCTCTGCCCACCCAACCCGGGACATGTTTGTGTGCCGGAGGTTGGTGATTTCTCCTTCCCAGGGGAAAGGCGTGCCGTTGGGAGCCGCGCTCCGGCCCGGCTCACACAGGGCTACGTGGGGTGGCTGGGAGCAAAGAGGTCCAAGTGCCCAATGGAGCACCGACTTACCCCATTTGCATGTCCCATCAGGGTAATTGTGCAGCAGATTATGCATGCAAATGAAAGCTAGCCTTCTCCCACAAAAATTTATTTAATTAACATGAAGGGGCTGACGAAGCCACAGAAATCAAAGCCATTCAAATTGAAGGCTGGAACTGTGTTCCCCAACTCCCCCGGCTGCTCCAGGAGCACCGGGAAGGGGAGCGGCACCAGCACCCCTGTGCCAGCACCAACACCTCCTGGGTGGCTCCCCAGCCCCCTCGAACATCCCACCCTGGTCGTCATCAAACCTGGTCATTTTAAGGAACATTTTGGTGCTTGTGTGTTGAGTGCTGAGGGGAGCTGGGATGTGGTGCCCCAGTAGCTGCATCCCTCGGTCTCAGCTTCGTTGGGATACTGAGCCCCCACAGCCCTAAGGGCTCTAGCTGGGAGGTGGGTGCTGGGTGCCTGTGCCCGTGGGTGCCCCTGACCACCGCCCGGAGCAGCAGGGTCTGTCCCAGGGAGCTCCGTGGCCTCTTTACATCCACACGTGGCACAGGGGATGTACGAATGGGTGGAGAGGACTTGGGAGATGCCTCCACAGCCCTCCCTCATCTTCTCCCGAGGGTGCAGGTCCCCTCCCTCTCTGGGCTCTCCAGGGAGGGTTTCTCCCCACGCTCAGCGCACTGGCTGTGGGGGATCCTGTGCGGGGCCCGGAGGGGTGCAGGGGAGGAAAGGGGCCCTGTCTGCTCCTTGGTGCCGCCATGGAGAGGCACCTTCCCATTGCACATCCTTCGGCACACCACAGTGCAGCAGCCAAATCTGGCCTTGCTCTGGGGAGGGATCCCCCAGCCCACAGTGCAGCCTACTAACACCCCCTGCCCCACGCCTTGTCCCCCAGCCTTTTGCTGATGCTCCCCAAAAGCCTTCTGGTTGGCCTGGACAGGGAGACCCGAACACCCCTTAAAGCAACGAGCAGAGGCAAGGAAAACTGCGTATCCAAATTCCTGGCCCGCACGTCCCGCCGGGTTCAGGCCACGCCGGTGCCTGCCCTTGTGGGGGGACCCCTCGCGCACTGAGTGCTCATGGCCCCGCTGATGCTGGCTGGAAATAGCTCTGCTTTCGCTGCCACTCACGCAACCGCCTGGAAACAGGCCGGTGGCTGGAGCCCGGCATTGCTCAGTAACCAGCTGGACGGGATTCCAGCAATAATTAGCAACCTTGAGGATTTTATTTTGAACCGTGATTCAATGTCCCGCCGTGGGTAATTTGGTCCACCCTGCTGCTGGCACGAGAGTGCTGCTGTCCTGCCTGCATGTCCCGCTCGCTCTGCAACCAGTTCGTGCGTGCCCACCGAAATGGGGAGTGCAGGGTGGGCAGCGCAGCTCCTGGGAGCAGGAGCCGAACTCATCCCAGGGTGGTTTCCAGCCTCTCTCCGCTGCATTTATGATGGAGATAGCGTTCGGGGGAAGCAGCTCAGTTCATTGCAACTTGGGGACAAACTCGCCAAGTTGACCCAGCCCGCTGGCCCTCAGCACACCCTCACTGGGTGACTTTCCATCTCCATTTTTTTAAGCAGAGCTGGGTTTCGTGCCGAGGCCACGCACAGCCTGCCAGGGACCGCGGCGGCTCTGTCCCAGCACCCTGGGTGCAGCCCCGTGGCCACCGTGTCCCTCGCAGCCACTTTCCCGTGGTCGACGAGCTCAGCTCGGTGCACAAGAGGCTTTTTTGAAACAGGGACGCGCCCCCGGGGCCGAGGGATGCTCGGGGCCGTCGGAGCAGCAGCAACGGTCCCCAGCCTGCAGCAAGGGCTGCGCCAGGAGGAGGTTTGGGTCGGGGTCAGCTCAGCAGCCCGGGCAGGGCTGGCAGCGGGGCTCCGTGCCGTGCCCAGCCCCGACAGCGCGGCCGCCGCCGCCCCGTGCGCCCCGTCCCGCCGTGCGCCGCTCCCGGTGCCCCCCGGTGCCCCCCGGGACGCTGCGCTGTGCCGCCGCCTCCGCCCCCGGTCCTGCCCGTGCGGCCCCGGTGCCCCCC
>VXBL01001859.1:36351-73428 GCA_013400195.1 Aramus guarauna
GAAAGCTCCCTTCCTCCCCCTCCATTTTTTTTTTTTTTTTTTTTTTTTTTTTGAAACTTAAAAATCTTTAAATGTCATAAAACTGGAGCTGCAGGGGGGGAGAGGGCGGTGGGAGAAGGGCAGCCAAGCAGCGGGCTCCCCTTTGGGCACCGGGGAATTAAAATCCATTAACACGTGATTGCAAAGGTACCATTTTCATCATCAGAGATTTCGATTCTTGTCCTTGATCCTATTTTATAAACAAGTTAACAGCAGCAAGCAGGCAATTTAGGGCAACTGGGGAAGCGCTCCTGACATTCTGATGATTTAAAATAATTCCTTTTCTGCGTGAAAGCACTGCCGAGCAAGACGCAGTTATCTTGCCAGCGCACACCACCACTCAGTGAATCACCAAGATCTACCAGGTATTTTTCTCATCACTGATTCACGAGGACAGGAAAGTCCACGAGGAAGCTGAAGCTTTAGGGAGGTCAAACAAAAGTCTCAGCCCGAATTCATCCTTCCTGGCAGCATCAAGCGGGTGCCGGACACATCACATGTGCTTCAACACGGTGATAAATACAAGCGCTTCATAAAAATGAAGGCGATGTGGTTACTGTGCATGCGCTGTAGCTGATTTTCAAGTCTCAACTCGGCTGCTGGATTTCAGTTTTTGAAAGCCAAACACGGCCGCCTTTCAATGCTTAAGAGCTATTAAAGCTTGGAAAATTTTTGCTTTTTAAAGCACAAGAGGATAAATGTCGCTCTCTTGGTTTAAAAGCAGGTAAACGTGAATTGCAAGCTGTTGTGCTTTATTTGGCGTTTTATTTAATCCGAGTTAGAAACCTATGAAAAACGCTAACAGTCGGAGCGTTAGCGGTGCTAACAAGCGCTGCTCTACCACAAGGAAAGCGTTAAAACAGGCAAGGGAGCAGAATTTCTCCGTGCCAGCGGCACTCTGGCCTGTCAGCAGGTCCTCGGGGCTGTGAGACCATACTCTACCTCGGCGCTCGAGAGCTGGAAGTCGGAATAATCGAATCCCCTCAGGGGGGTGCTCGCTTTACTGTTTATCAACCAGGGTTTGTCATAACATCGAGAGAAGTGATGTGGAGTCTGTGAAATGGAAAATCCAAGGAAGGGAGGGAGGGAGAGGGGGGAAAGAGGTGGAAGTGAGTGAAGAAAAAAAAAACAAAAGAAAGAAAAAAAAAAAAGGGAAAGTATCTGGAATGGGGGGGAACGGTACTAAAATGAAACGAGAACCAAACAGGAAATATATAAATTAAAATAAAGGGGAAAAACCCAAACAGACAATGAAATTAAACATGCACGGGCAGATGATGTGGTGGGAAAAGAGACGATGGGCGACAGCTTCTTCCTGCGCGCCAGCCAGGCACCACGGCTGCGGCACAGCCCTGCCTCGGGGACCGGGAGCCTTCGGCTGCACGGCGAGAGCCGGGGACCCTCCTGCGGAGTCAGGAGCACCCAGTTTGGGCTGAAAACCTGTCCTGCACCATCCCACCCCACCCCATCCATCCTGCGTGGACGAGCAGGGTCGGTTCTTCCTGCAGACACCACAAACATCTTCTAGAGACCCCCAAGCCCCAACCTTCCTCCTCCTCCTCCGTACACCTCCTGCGGCTCCTGGTCCTGCCGGGACGGGTTTGGAGGCCACCAGTTTCTAAAGGAGAGGAAAGAGGAAGGCTTCACGCGCGAACCCCACCTTGGCTCCGCTGGCCGGAGTCGCGGGAGAGGATGGCATGGAGGCGCAGCTGTGGTTGCTTTGGCTGGCACTGGAACTGGATCGCGTCGGGGAGGCTGCCCGCGAGGATGGTTTTGATCTTCGGCCTCGCGATCGGAACGGTGTCATTCCCTGGGAGGCCCCCTCCGGCAAGATGAATTTCTCTCGGAGTTCAAGGTTGGTCCGTCCTCGTGCTGGAAAGGGACAAAAGGAGAGCAGACCTGAGGTTCGCAGGAACCCGGTGGTGTTACGGGGCTCAGGAGGCTCCGGGAGCTGGAGCGCGCATCCTTGCGACGTCTCCCAAAGCCCATCTCCGAGGGCGGGCTGACAGCAGCGAGACCGTCCCAGCTCCCTCGCTCTGCCCTAACCACCTCCTGCCACAGGTTAGCTCTTTGAGAAATGATCCGATAAAAAGCTGCCCGCGGCCCGTGAATTCATACTGGATGCTCTGTTATTCTCTAGTGTCTTGGGGAAAGCAACGCCGCTGGCCTTTAAACATGGCACGTTACCACCGGGGCCGATGTCAACTTTAACATAGCTTAAAAATAGCAAGAGCAGCTTTGAAGGGTTGTGATTCTGCGCGCTCACAGCTCTTCGCCAGTTTTGGGGGAGGAGAGAAATGGCCACCGCCCAGTACAAGCCTTTAAAATTTTAACCCAAACTTTAAAATTTTCACCCAAATGCCCCCTTCGACAAGCGAGGGGCAACCAAGCAGAACGAAGGTCTGTGGACTTCAGCTCCTGGGCCAGCTGATGCACACCAACGCGTTCACACTCACGGCATCTGAGCAGAGAGCAAGGGCGTGCACCGAGCCCTACGGGACACGGGAATGGTTTTAGAGTCAACGCAATATGGACCAGAAAGCCAAGGCAGCAATTGCAGAAGGGAAGCACCACGCTGAGATAACCGAGGGATGGAAATAACCTCGATGTCAGCACCGTAAAACAGCTGTTGCAAAGCACGACCGGGAGAGGCCGGAGGAGCAGGAAAACCCTGAAGGTTCCCCAAAGCAAGCGGCACACGCTGTAAATCGTGCTGCTTTCAGCAACAGCCGTTGGACAGCAGGAGCAAGGAACGGTTCGGCAGCAGCTCGAAGACGACATATCCATAGCAATTAACATCTCGGAGACCCCAGTGAGACAGGGACATATGGAGTACAGACCTAAGCTCTCCAAAATACGCAGTGAGCTGCATATTAAATGCTCCTTTCCTACTGGAGCAAGGGGGCAGGAAGCAGGGGCTCTGGTCCCCTCTCACGGGTGCCTGCCCTCCTCTTTGCCCGGGCAGAGCTGCTCATCCCACCATCCTCCCCCTGAACCGCACTGGGGGATGCTCCTGCGAAGGCTCCCGGCTGCGTGAAGCAGAGATTGGCATTTCTGCTGGGAGAACAGGTCGGATTCCTGCTTTCTTGTCCCTTGATGCACTTAATTCCTGGCCATCCCCCGGGCTAATCCTTCTCTGCCCCCTGGTCACAGCTCTCAGCCGGTCACAGCAGAGCATCGCTTCCAGCCCAACAGCTCCGACCACGATAAAACGTCAAGACTAAAGGCTTTGGAAGGGAGGCGATCCTGGTTCTCCGTGCCCACGGTACGCGACCCTGGTCTGTGTTATCCCAAGCATCCCTTCCAAACACCTCCCAGTAAACCAGCTCTGGGAAACCAGCTCAGCCCTAAAAATCCAAGATCGAGGCGGCTTCAAAGGGAAGCCGAGACCCCCAGCACAGCAATGCAGCTCCACTTGCTGGGTCTTAAAAAAAAAGAAACACAACTCTTCCCTCTTCTCCTCCCAGGACACCGGGCTATACGCTGCGAGATTTGCTGTGGTATCATCAAATCTCACAATTTTAAGTTCTATGGTTTGCTTTGGATGAGTTTTCTCCAGCTCCTGCCTGCTGTTTGGATAACCCAGACCCACTGTGGTACTGGTCATTCACAGAGCAGGCAAGTTCTCAAACTCCCTTTACTGGGCAAGACGACCCCAGTCGTATAAAACCCAGGAATTAATTGCCTTACCTCTGCAAGGATCGTTCTTCACTAAAAATTCATCCAGGGCCATCCATCCTCCACCGACGCGAACCATGACCGTGCTCCGCAGGATACGGACCAGCCGCAGCTGCTGGGAATCGCCGAACTGTGGAGCCAAGAAACAGTTCAGGCAAGGGGAACACAACAAGGGACACTCGGCTCCTTCCCGCAGCAGGCTACACCAGGGCAAAGCTACTGGAAATGCTCTGTGTGGTCCCAAACGCTCTTATTGACCTACTGAATATTTTAAAGGTTTCTCCGGATAGGTTCATCTGGGATAAGTGCGGGCTAGGACCAATTTACAGGAGTTTTTCTGCTGTGTGGTTTTAAGATGATGAAACTATTCAAATCCTTTAGTTTTGAAGCTGGAAAGAGAGAATTTTTTTGAGCAGTGAATGAGAATTTGGAATTTGTTTTTTGGATGGGTTTTCTCAGCCAGAATTGTAGTTTTTCTTTTTGTCACAAAGGAAACAGAGGTTGGCAATGCAATGACCGTCCTGGTGTAGCCCACATGGAAAAGAACCGGCTGATTCAGATCGCTGAGTGCTGGTGAATCAGCGAGGCAAGCAGTGCTGCGTCACCGCTGAGCGAGAAACCTCTCATCACCAAGTCTGAAGTCCAGGGATTTCACCCAGCCTCAGACTTGACCCCACCAGCCAGAAAGCCCCCGCCGCAGAGATCGCCCAGTGAGTGCAGAGTGATGGGAATCCAGGCAGGAATCCCGCAGCAATGTTGATTAGTGATTGCAAATGTTCATTAGTGATTTTAAATACCTGCAGTTTCAAACAAGTACACCCTGAATCAGAAGCATGTGTCTGTTTTTCAAAGCTCCCTAAATGTCCTGGAGAGGCAAGCCCAGGCTCCTGGCTGCTCTCTGCACGGGGCAGGCGGCAGAGCCGGTGCAGGACACCGGGAGCCTTGCTCGGATGTAGCAGCTCTGCATCCAGGTCTACAGAGCACCTACTGTGACGGGAAATGGAGGAACCAGCCTTTGGAAGCAAGACCTTCTTCAGAATGATTAAAAAAAGAAAAAAAAAAAAAAAAAAAAAAGGAGCAACATTTTCCCTGGGTGGGTACGAAGGCAATGAAAACGGAGTGCAAAGCCACACTGAGATGGGTCACGGCAGGCAGAGGGGCAGGAGGCAGCAGCATCTCCAACCCTCCTTCCCGCGGGGCGTGGGACCCCGCACTGTGTGCTGGTGGGTCTCCCTGCTCGGGGGTCCTACCAAAACATGCTCGCCCCGGTGTCGCGGTGAAAGAGCTGCCGCAGCCGTGCTCAGCGTGGCCACGGTGTCTGCGGGCAGGGAGGAGGGCAGGGCAGCTGCCTTCCCTCTCTCCGGGCTCTACGTCAGGTGTCCTTCAAGAGCTAGTTCTGCACCAGGGAAAACCAGGGACAAATCAGTTCTCATTTCCACTGCCACACTGACATTATTTTACAGTTGCTGTTGAATTTTTTTCTATAATCACTGTCTAAATTAAAGCCAGAGCCCTCTTGGATCCATCCACTTTGGACATCCAAGTTTGTTTCTTTTTGGGCATGTTTTTGGTAGAGCACCATCATTTCAGATGAAAAAAACCCCGCTTTTCTGTTTGAGCGGGGAACAGTGGGCACATCGTAACGGGATGTGATGCTCCAGTCCCGTTAGAAGAAGAGCTCTGCCCCCCGAACCAGCTGGCACTCACGCACGCTGCACCACTCATCCGGGTCACGACAGTAACGAGTAATGGGGATACATGCAGGTTTCGTAAGCCTTGCTCCGGTTAGGAGTTACTCAGTGGGTGTAGCGGGGATGAGGGTTTAGTTACCGTTACCTACGGGATTAAAGGGGTGGACCCGGCATTGTCATTCCACAGCGACTGCGATCCAAACCCACCAGAGCCTGGTACAGCCCTCGTGCAGGTAGTTGTACCCCGTGACTTCATCCGGGCTGGCCGTCCCCGAGGGACAGTCCTGGGCACGAGCCCACCTGCACCCCACTGCTCCCCACCGCAGGGTGCCGTGGTTTGAAACTGTTAACCACCAACACCCCAACGCATCTGAGAAAGGAGCCCAGGAGACAAAAATCCCTCCATTTTTGGCAAATCCTGCTTTTTTCCATTGAGTTTTTCCCTTTTTTCTGCCCAATGAATTTTTCCCTTTTTTCTGCCCAATGAATTTTTTTTTTTTTTTTTCGGGTGGCCCCCCCAGCTCAGGCACTCCTCTGTACCAGGCTCTGCTAAACAGCGCTCACAGATCACATCCTCCCACAGCAACAAAGGACAGAGCAGCATCATGGACACACAAAGCTATGTTCATTAACAAAAAAAAAAAAAGAAAAAAAAAAAAAGAGGTGAGAGACAGCATTGCAAGGCAAACTGTACCTGATTGCCGAGGAAGAACTACGGAGGGAGAGGAGTTGTGGAAGGAGCGGGGAGGGGGGGAAGGAAAGGCGAGAGGAAAAGGAGGGGAAAGAAAAACAAGAAAAACATTTATGGGATTAACGGTGCAATAATCATGAAAACTGTTAACTGCAGGTAGTTAGAAATCCGTGGGGTTTACACTATTTGGGTGTAAGGTAGAAGGTCGGGGAGCCCGGGGCCGGTGCAACCGGGGGGTGAGTGCCGCAGCTCGGCTCCTCCGGGCCGGAGCGTCAGCCCCAAAGCCAGCGGGCAGGAAAGCGGGCAGCTCTCCGCCAGCTCTTCCACCAGTTCACCTCGGTGAACGACGTGAAACATGAACAGCCAGCCCGTTACAAAGAGATTCTTTAAGGAAATTATTCTCCCTTCTTCAGGAGCAAGCTAAGAAAAACACAGGCGTAAGGTACACTCATCCACGAGGAAAACTTCAAGGGCGGCTGCCGGCAGCGTGAATGCAGCGTTTCACGGGGCCGGCGGGCCGGCTGCCCCAGAACAGGGCCACTTTTATGCTCTCCCGATCCGGGGAACGCCCTGGGGCGAGGACGGTGCTGGGCAAACAGGGCTCAGCCACCTCCCCCGGGAGCCGGCATGCCGGAGGACGAGGTCCCCATCTCGCCCCAGGGAGCCCGGGGGGGTCCCCGTGCCAGGCTGGGCACCCCGTGGGCGATCCCTCCCCGGGCGGGAAGGGGGTCTGTGCCGCCGGGGTGGCGTGCGGCCCCCTCTGCCTTACCCGGTATTTGTTCTCGCCGATCTGCTCCACTTGAAACCTCTTGGCACACTTGCACTGGGCCACTTGCCTGGTGACCTGCCATCACCAACAAGAGAGGTAAGGGACCGGGATTTTGGGAGTCTCCCCCAGTACAAGGCACTGCTGGGATAACACACAGCCCCAAGCAGCTTTTGCTTCGAAAACACGGTAGGTATTGGCGGTGTTTGGATGAATCCTTTTGGCTCAGGACCAACACAATCCTTTTCCCCCCCTCCCTTCCTCGTCTTCCTCAGTGCCAACCCGCAGCATGAACCACCCCGACACCCCTGAGCACCCGTCTCTTTCGGTGCTTTACCTCATCTTCGATCTTGTCGGCATCAGTGGTGGGGCGGTAGGCATCCTTGTTAGGATGGAGAGCGGCCACAAACTCGTAGTAATCGATGTAGCCGTCACCATCACGGTCAAAGATGTCGGCCACCGCGGTCATCTCCAGCTTTGTGGTGGGGAATTCTGGAAGGAGAAAGCAATGAGCAACCGATGCAGGGACCTCACTCGTCAGAGCACGGTCTGCATCTCAGTCCTGGAGCTGGGACAACCTCTCATCACACCGAGGTGGCCGTTTTCCAAGCTCGTTTCAGGCAGACAGGGACTTACTAGAGGCCAGGATGCCATCGATAAACTCCTGCCGGGTGATCTTCCCATCTTGGTCTTTGTCAATGCGCCGGAAGAAGTCCATGACCCGGGATTTCTTGTGGTTCATCCAGCGCATATACTTCTTCCGCCAGACATCGAAGTCGAAGTTTGCAAATTCCTTCAACTGGAAGGAAACCCGTGAGAGTCAGGAGGGGAACATCCCCGAAGGCTCTACAGCACCCAAAGCCACCAGCCTGCAGGTGAGCCCGTGCCCGACGCTAACGCTCACCACCCGCCCTCCCGGGAAAGTTAATCTGGGTCTAACCAGACGACCCCCGTTAACGAGGGGGCCACTCAAATTGACTTTCCAGAACAGAAGGACACACAGCGTAGCCGACAGCCACCACGTTGGACCGCGCGTCACGGAACCATCGACACGGGATGCAGCATCCCCCACGGCAGGATACGTACACATATGCAGAGGTATCAGCTACTTGCACACAGACACACACACACCCTGTCTCTGCTCAGGAATTTGGGGATGCTTCCTCGCCCCGGATTTTGCCTAACGACTCGCCAGGCTCTGCCCGGGAGGAAAACCCACTGCTGGCACCATTCTGGGCATGTGTCTTCCCTCTCCCTTTCCCTATAAGCAGCCAAGAAGGGATTTCTTGCTCATCTTCCAGGCAAGAGAGCAGCTGGGGCACACCTCAGCTCTGCAAGCCCTGGCACCGTGGCTCTGCCACCAGCCTCCGATGAGCCGCTCACCCTCCAATTTAAATTAACACTCTTTTTATCAACCCCCCCGAAAGGATCCCACGATCCCACCAGCTAAAGCAGCTCACAGCAAGGTAATGCAACAGTTTTTAGCACTTTTTTTTTTTCCTTTCCCCTCTAAACATTCTTGGAGTTAAAAGCAACAAAGAAAAAACATTAATACGTATAAACTGAACTGACCTACAGCAAAAGCAACAAAAAACAAAAACACTCACTTCTGGGCATAGCTGCTTTGTTAAGCATAAATAAAAACAAAAATTACATTAGATGTTTGGAAAAGATATAGACAGTAATTGTTAAACTAATTACTAGGAGTAAAGCAGGCCTGGCTGTCATTACCTCTACAGATACCGACTGCAGGGGCACAAAGAAGTTCATTAATGCGCAGTTAATTACAGAAGGTAGTTTGCAGCCTTAATAGTTTAGGAATACTTTTTTTCTTTTTCATTTTCAGAAAGGCAGCAGCAACTGTCTGCAAGAGCTGGGCAATTCAAGAGGCAGCACGGATTTAAAACTCTTCTCGCACCTCTCTGGCGAGCATCCCCCCAGCACCGTTCCCCCTCCCCGGTCCAGAGCAGTCGGTGGCCGTTACCTCCTCCAGTCTGTCCAGGGCATCATTGAGCTTCCGCTGCCGCTCCAGCGCCAGCAGCCAGACCTGCTGCCAGCGAGCCGAGAGCTGGTTAATCCGCGGGTTCTTTGTTTCCGACTGGGAGATAATGGGCATACTGGGAGGGGCGGCCTGACTCAAGGATTTTCCTGGAGGAAAAGGGGAGAAAAGGAATTGGTCGAGGTGGCATTGATGGGTTCGGGAAGTCCGAGCGAGCGGTTCAGGAAAGAGCAGCAACGAAATGCATTTTATTTTTCCAACAGCAAGCCTCCCACGGCCTCGCTGGCTGCTCTCCGAAGGGAAGCAGTGACCCCGTGCAGGAGGATGGGGTGACGGACGGTTTTACACCCAATTCCCCCCCAGCGTGCCCTTCGCACTCAGGAATTCACATTGGACTCTGGCTTCAAGAAACTACGTGAAAAGAGACCCCAAAAAAACCTCATCACAAAGTAAGCGCAGAGGGAAGAGAAAAGCGGCGACAGCACGAGCTTCCCCAGGCGCGGCACAGCCCGGCACGGGCCTTTGGGTAAATGTCACCTGGATCTTCCCCTCCTAACAAGTTCCAACCGCCCTCCTGGTGGCTGCCGATGCAGGATGCCTTGGTAATTGATAATCAAAGTTAATTAGTTTCCTATGCGTTTCATTTCCTCCCATCGTAGCACATTTTGCTGAAAGCTGCATATTGAGCAGAGACGTACTGTTGCTGCGGGACTTCTCGATGAAAGGGCCGTGGGGGGGCTCCGTAGCTTTCCTCTTGTACGTCTTCGTGACCCGGTCCACGTCTGGCTGTTTCCGTGTCATCTCCTCCATAAAGGACTGTCAAACAGAGAAGGGACAGGAGAACCTTTGCAGTTTCGAGATGTTTTGGGTCTCCAGCTGCTGTCACTCCAGATCCTCGCTGGGACATGGAAAACCCAAGGAGGAGGTGGGAACACTGACCACAAACCCCCATCACCAGTGATTAAGCTATTGCACAGGGCCGGCCTGGATCTGCAAACGCCAGAGTTTGTCCCTTTGCCCCCAGGTGACAGCTCTGGTTGGGTTTAATAGGGACTTCAAGAGAAGACAATGCCTCCTCCATGGAGGGGCAGGAATAAACCCCCCCGTGCTCTTCCGAGTGCCTGCTGTGTTCGGCACTGGGCTCACCTGGTGTTCGGAGATGAGGACTTTGACCTGATCGATGTTTTGTGGCGTGGGCTCCTGGTCCCGCTGGATCAGGGTTGTCTCGGCCCACTGGATCCAAGCCAGGAGCTCTTCCAGAAGCTCTGCGTTCGCCACCAGCTCGGAAAGCGCAGACTCCAGTCTCTGCTGGTGCTGCTTCGCCCACGTGAGAACCTGCCGGAAACACAGAGACGACCGTCAGCCCGGGGTGGGAAACCAGGGGCAGGAATCAACACCACGTGCAACGATGGCCAATCCTTGGCAGTGGCGTCCACCACCGCCTCTCACCATCAGCCTGGAACAAAGCCTGGTGGACTCACCTCCTCGAACCTGGCTCGGATGATGGTGATCCAGTGTTTGATGGTGGTGATGCAGTCGGGATGGCAGGCGGCCAGGATGACCTCCCCCATGCCCACCGCTGCGTTCACGTCCACTCTCTTCTCCTCCACTTTCTTCATGAACTCCTGAAAGGCCCAAATGAATTATTTTGCAATATTCTCCCCCACAAATTTTGCTCGGGTTGCTTTTCAGAGCTCCCCACTACCTTGTGCGCGTCAATGAGGGACTGCAACGCTTCGGCGTCGTCGGGAAGCGCTCCCCGAAAGCGCAGGGACTGCTCTGCCTCCGAGAGCCACTCCAGCAGCACGTGCACAGCTGTCCGGAACTCCTCTGCCTGCGGCGACAAAAGCACAGGCGTTAGCCCTCCTCCTCCCGAAACGGGCCGCTCAATCCACTGCTGAGAGCTGGAGAGACAAAGGGCTGAAAGGGACTTTAAAGGCAAATAAAAAAGGGGAAATAAGGCCTGTCTGTGGGCCCGGGCTTGGGCAGCACCAGCAGACGGGTCCCACAGCGGCCGGGCACCCCCCTCCCCTCGGTGTTAGCGGCACTGTACAACGAGATGTTTATTAAACCAGCACAACTACCTGTGCTCTGACCAATGGGGCACCTGGGTAGTTTATTCTGTAAATTGACTACTTGACATAAATCCTACTTAAGAGCCTTTCAACCTGTATTTTATTTTTTTTTTTTTTTTAAAGCTCCAGGCTAGGTCTCTGTCTGGCACTGGACATCAGCAAACACCAGCCTGGAGAGCCTCTGACCACCGCTCTGTTCCCGCTGTGCACATCGGTGAGATCTTTTCAGCCTCTTTTTTCCAATCAGCCTTTATCAGCTCTCCTTTGGGGAAAAGAATAAGTAAATAACTGACACCAACCCACTGCTCTGCAGTTCTCGCTGCTAACTCCTGCGGGGCTGGGGTGTCCTGCTCGGCCAGGAGACCCCTCCCTGGGCAAAAAATCTCTTTGCTGAAGTGTGTGTTGACCTCTTGGCACAAACCTGTGGCCCCAACGAAGCTCTCCAAGACTGCTTCCACCCTTAGCCTTCTGCTCACCTGCTTCAAGGCCTGTTCCAGACGGGTTTGTTTGGACACGGACAGCTTGCACACCGTGTCCCATCGGTTGCTCAGCTCCTGCAGCTGCACCTTCACCCAGGTTGTGTCATCCCGGCTGTTCTCGATGAGCTCCCGGCCAGAGCGTTTGAGCACCTGCACCGTCCCCGTGCGCTTCCCCAGCTCCTTCTGGAAGACCTGGAGGGAGAGAGGAGAGAACCCAGTGGGTTGTTTCACGTGGGGAATAAAGCAGGGGGCACATCTGAAACGGTTTGTAACGTGGGTTTTACACCCGCATCAGGGATCCTCCACAACCGGTGTGATGGGATAGCAGGCAGGCAGGGAGCTAGGCAGCGCAGGCAGCTCCTGAGCGTGTTTTGGTGTAAGTGCACGTGGGCAGGAGCCCCAACGTTCCACTCTGGCAGAAGCAGTTGTGACCTGGAGCAGGTGAGCTCTAGCCCAGGAGCTCCAGCTGCAATGCAACAGCTGCCTTGAACAGATGTCCAAGCCCTGTCTGTGGATTTCAACGTACGATCTAATCCAAACCCAGGAGCACCAGTCTCCAAGACACGCTGGAGAGAACTGCCAAGACCAAAGTTTATAGAGGACAATAAATTCAGCCACCTTTTCAAAACTAAGCCCGCAACAGGTCTGACCGATAGCATCTCAGAACAGAGCTCCAGCTCGTGTAACCTATGGGAAAGTTTCTTCCCACGTGTTCGCCTTGGTTTTGCCCTCCTTGTCCACCACAGCAAAGCAAAACAGCGAGACACGCAGCTCTGCAGCAACGTGCCAACTCTGGCTCCTCCGTTCTTTGGCTCTCAGGGAAGACAAACCCTACTCATGTCCCAGAGAAGAGCTGGAAAAGGTGCTCTCACCTTGTGAGCATCCATCAGGTTCATGACCAGATCCAGGTCACCATGGACAGGCTGGTCTTCAGCTAACTGGGGTTCCACCTTGTAGAGCCAGTCCACCAAGGCCTGCAGCGCATCCATGAACTGGCCAGAGAACAAGAGGGCTTCTTCCAGCTTGTGCTGCCTGAAAAACAAACATCTCCGTGAACTTCCACGAACAAACTCACCTCCTTTTGTCATATCCCAGTGACTTCCTCCAGCCACCCCATGAAATCACCTCCCCTCCTCTGCTCTCCACTTTGGTGAGACCTTGGCAAACAAGTGTTGTTGGTACGACATTGGGGCTGGACTTACCTTTCCACAGATTTGCCGCACACTGTGTCCCACTTATCCCGGACTTCTCCCAGTAAATTGTCCAGCTTTTGAGTGTCATCTGGAAGCAAGGCTTTTTCTTTGAGGGCTCTGCCTGTTCTGATGGTGGTGTCGTAGACAGGCTGCTTCCCCCCCAGCGTCTTCTGGAACTCCTGGGAACCGGACAGAAAACAGAACTGTTTCAGAATGGCTTTGGCTTTCTGAAGATACACGGTGCTTGTGAAGATCCCCAGCTGAACATTTCCCATGGCAGCAGTAAGCGTGGATGTGCCTTTCCCCTGTCCTGATGGCACATCCCCCTGCTCCCCCTCCTGACAAGGCCCCCTTCCACCCAGTGTCCAGCGCCGTTCTCACTTTGGCAAAGCTCTACCTTGTGTTTCGAGAGCTGGAGCTTGATTTTATCAGGATCATTGGAAATCTCCAGCTCCGAGTCCAGGTGATTCTCTGCGTCCTCCAGCCAATCAATCAGTTTCTTCCAAGCTTCGTGGAACTGCAAAGAAACAGGAGCAAGTCTGAAACATAACACTGATGGTGTCCCCAGTCCCTCTGTCGTTTTGGGACCTCCTGTCCTCCGAGGTTGGCCATACTTCGGGGTCTGTCGCACCCTTCCTGCGTTTCTCACCTGCTTCGCTCGCTTCCTGGCATCATCAAGAGCCCGTCCCCGTTCCACCGAGCGCTGGACGACCTTCTCCCAGCGGGACTGGACGCTCACCAGCAGGTTCTTGATCAACACCACGTCCTGCTTTTGACTGAGAAACTTCAGCTGGTTCCCTGTTTGATCCAGCTCGATGATCCGGTCCCGATGAGCATTCACCTCATTGGCGAACACCTGCAAACGGCAAAGGTATCCTCTTATCCGTAAGAGAGCTGGATGTGCCTGCGAGCAGCCCGTGGGCGCAGGGAAGATGAGGTGCCACCCTTGCTCCCTCCATCCCGGGGAGCCGCTGGGTGCTGACGGTGCCGGTACCTTGTGCTCGTCGATCTGGGCCAGCACGGCGGCGAGGATGAGGCTGGCCGGGGGCGCGATGTTCAGGCTCTGCTCGGCCAGCGTGAGCCAGTTGATGAAGTCCTGGAGGGAGTTCTGGAAGTCCGTGGCCAGGGCCAGCGCTTCCTCCAGCTTTGCCTGCCGCAGTGGGGAGGGAGGGAGGGAGGGAGGGGGGGAAAAAAACCAACAAAACACAACACAGAGGGTGAGAGCTCACAATCTGCAGTTCCACAGACAGAGGCAGCCTTTGTGTCCCTGCCGAAATGCCCCTCCAACAGGAACCTTGTTGCTGCGGCCCGGGAACGCGACTTGTTTACCAAGGGGAGGGGGTTTCGGTGAAAGCCACCGCTTTCTTTCAAAACAAGAAGCGCTCGTGAAAAGGGAGACCTTCATCAGCACACAAGCAGCTGCGTCACCCTCAGCTTCCCGAGAAAGGGATCGCCATGGGGAGAGCAGCTCGGTAAATGAGGTGGATGATATTTCGACGGCAACAGCTGCAGCACCGCAAATTTATTCTGGGCTGAGGCCACCGTGTCCCTTGTTTTATCTCATCACCGGCCAAAAGCCTAGGATGGAGTCAGCTTAGACTTGGCCTGATGTCTCACAGAGGACCAACAAAGCCTGCCTTTCAGAGCCCCGGGAGGCTTCTTCCCACTTCTCCTCTAAATTAACCCAAAAAGCAATTCTACGCTCATTTTCTGTGTGATTTAACCAACTCTGATGACGATCTAGAAAAAAACCCTAGCAGCTTGATGCTCTGAGACAGCAGCACCTGAAAGACAAACTCAACCTGTGCAACCAAGAGAGAGGCTGTCAAAAAACCCCCCCAAACCCCCAGCCCTGACCAGCTCCATCCCTCCTGGGAACGCAGAACAGCAAAGCAGGGAGCAACTGCTGTGGGACCAGCTCGTGGATTGAGGGTGGACACCAACTCCAGTACCTTTCTCTCTTCCATCTTGGTGCTGACCAGACACCATTTCTGCTCCAGCAGCGCTACGCTCTGCTCCGTCTTTGAGCCAGAGCCAGAGTCGTCGCGGTTCAGCAGCATCAGGCGCCCCTTGGCCAGCAGCTGACTGTAGACGTCCTCCTTGGCTTTGAGCTGGCTGTACAGCTCCTGCAAGGGAGGCATCACCAGAGCGTTAGACAAAGGAAGAGCTCGGAGAAGGGCCAGGTCTTGCTGCGAATCAAGGTGATGAGAAAATGAGGTTCAGGGCAGGCAGAAAAGTGACAGCAGTGTGTCACTTTGAGCACAGAAAGGTGGTTAAAGCATCTGCCTGCTTGTCCCAGGCACCAAGTGCAAAAATCTCCGTGAGAAGAGACCAGAGCAGCACTCTTCTTCCCATCAGGTACAGAAGGGAGAAGTTTGGATGCTGATATTAGACAGACCCTGCTGGATTAAAAGCATTAAAAATCTCTCCTAAGAAATTACCATGTGGGCATTGAGTTGTTCCCGGGCAGTTTCTGGCAGACCTCCTGTGGGTTTTGATGCCGACAATTGGCTCTCCATCCTCGTTAGCCACAGGAGGAAGTCTTCAATCTCACCATGGAAACCCTGGGCCTGTTCGGGAACATAATCGGCCGCGGATCAGATGACATCAGCCACCATTGATCATGCGCCAGAGTTAACGCTGTGTTTGCTTCCACACCAGATGAAGAGGCAGAGCCGGATGCACCGGCCCGTTAAGGAAGGTCACACGTGGTGCCTCCTTAACCACGCGGGTTGTGCCTGGACCCCGCCGTTCGGACGGGCACCGAAACACTCCAGGACTGAGAGTTAAATGAAAAACTTGCATTAAAAAAAAAACAAACAAAAAACAAAAACCCAAACAAAATAAACCCCAGTGTGACTAACTCCTTCCCCCTTCATTTCCCCCCAAAGCAAAGGGGGAAGCGGACCCTCAGCAGCTCTCTGCGGCACAGGGGGGTACCCCCAACGCGTCTCCCCGACCTGCTGGAGCGTGGACTGCAGCTGCTGCTCCCTCTCCTCCGTCTTCTGCAGCACCGACTCCCAGCACGAATTCAGCTTCTCCAGGCGGTTTCGCAGGCTGCTCGCGTCGTCCCCTGCGCTCGACTCCAGGAGCTCGTTGCCCGCTTTGTTCACCGTCTCCACGGTCGCTTGGTGGGCCAGGACGTCGTTCTTCAGCACCTACACGAGATGTGGTGGGTAAATGTTGGGTGCCTCTAAAACACCCTGTTAGTGCCTGCACGCTCTCATGGACTCGAACCAGCTCAAACCCTTCATGAGAAATAAAACCCTGCAACGGGAACAGACTAAAAATGGACCTGGAGTGGGAGTACTCACATGGTGCTTCGCGAGTTCAACCTCGATGACTTTTGGGTCTCCGTTGATGGGTTTTTGCGCGTCAAGCAGCTCCTCGGTGTGGGTCAGCCAGGCCATCAGCTCCGCCAAGGCGTGCTGGAACTGGCCAAGTGCCAGAAGAGCAGCTTCTAACTTATGCTGGGCAAGGACAGGGATGGGAAAAGGACAATTTTAGTTGGAAAGGAGGGGGAGCATCCCAGCAACCTTCAGCCCCGCACTTTTGAGAGCCCAGATCTTCTCTCTACCTGTCTGTGAGCAATTTTCTCGCCCAAATTCTCCCAGAGATGCTTCAGCTCTGTCAGTGGTTCCTTTATGATGTCTCTGTCTGTCTCATCTGTAGCTTTTTTAAGCATCAGTTCACCTTGGTGATTAAGCTTTTCCATTTCAATCTGCTGCTGGTAAACCTCCATTTTAAACTCCTGCCAAAACAAGCAGGACAAAAACCAGAACAAAATGAATCATTGGAGCGCAAGCTCTGCGACGCAGAGAACTGGTGCCACTCTGCCCGCGTACCTTCATCTCATTCATTTGCTCCTTCACCGTGTTGAGGTCCGTGCCGACGGGAGACATGTTGCAGAGTTTGATCACGGCGTTATCCAGCCAGTCAAACATGGCCTGAAACGAGTGCAGACACCGTTAGCAAAGGGAACGCCAAGCACCGTTCTCCCCGCAGCCGATCGGGAAGCGGGGCAGGCGTCTGCATCGCCCCGCAAACAGGAAACTTGTCTTTCGGGGCCAAGATGCCTGCTTGGCCGCACTCGCTTCTGCGAGCTCTCTCGGGCAGCCAGGCTCATCCTGCTGCTTCGTGCAGAAGTGAAGAGAGATTTGGGAAGACAAGTGCAATTAAATATCTGCTCTTCCTTGGAGCTGGCTGTTGAGCTCAGAGGCTGCAAACACTCGCCCAGGAGACGTTTTCTGCTTCGCATTAGTGCGAATCCCAGCACAACTCCACGGAGAGGACTCGCAGTGGTGTTCCCAAGGTCTACCCAACCCACGCAAGCAGCCCTGCCTCTTACTTGAAGCGTATCTTGGTATTGCACAGCCGACTGCATGGCCTCTTCAAGCTTTTCAAGCCTCTCCTTCCACGTTTTGTTTAGATTTTCCCACGCGTTGTTCATCTGCGGAACACAAGATTGCCCACAAAATTCGTTAGGCTCTTCTACCGGAGCTGCCACTTGCTCCTACCTGATTTTATCTGAAGGAGAGGCTGCTGGTTTTCCTACCTCATCAATGCTCTTTTTCACTTCTGGTTTCTCAGTTTCGCCACAGGCAAAAATTAAATCAGTTCCAAGGAGTCGGATGAACTCCAGCTCTTCATGCAAGCTGTCCGTCTCCTCTTTAATAGTCTGCATGTAACACAGCGACAAAAAACAAATGATTGTTATTAAAAGCTCTCCCCAAACTGCTCCATGAACAGGAGGGCTAAACCGCTCCCCAACGTTGCCACCACCAACCTGGCCTGCTCCCACCTCCGGCCACAGTGGCAATGCTGCTGTTTGGGGGAACTAAAATAAGAATAGCTGTATTTAGCTTGACGTGCGCCTCACCGCCTGGCTGAAGATGCTGTTTACAAGAGATGGACTGTTTACAGGAGTATTTTGTCAACACAGGAATTAGGTTTTGAGACTCAGAAGTTGCAAACCAAAGTCAGAACAGTTATAAAAAGGAAATAGTGCTGACAAACTTAGCGAAGCATAAAGAAACATCCCTGCTGCCCGAGGTCCAAGTCAAGGCAAATCCACCTGAAGTGGATTTCACCACTTATATGAAACCACCAAACGATAACATAAAACCCAAGCCCATCCAGCTTTACACTTATCTGCGGTCTAACCAGAATCTAAATATACACTTCCCACGCTAGACAGCACTCAGATGCCTCTTCTGAGACTGGGAGCAGAACCGTGCAAACCTCCACATCACTCAAAACAAGTGGGCACACAAATCTGACCACACACTTGATGAGCTTCCCAAAACAGCAGCAGATAAAGTGATTTAAGTATCATTTCCTCGTCTGGAACAGGGGGTGGTGGTGGTGGGGAGGGATATGTGAAATACACTGCTGGTTTTTAACTTGCAGTTCGAAATTGCAATGGAAATAACATTTCATAATCCGAAACTGCCTACAAAACTGTTTTACAGCCACTTCTGGCCATGCTCGTATCTAAGATCTGTCCCAATTTAGTTTACAAGCTGGGCGCAGACAAGTTCCACACAAGGCTAACAGTCCCGTGGTCCTCACCTCTGCCGCTTCCACCTGCTGCTTGATGATGGAGGGGTCAATGCCTGGGCTCTCCAGGTCGTGAACGATGTCCTGCGTGTCTTTGATGGTAGTCAGGAGGGCTGCCATATCATACCAGAACTTCTCTGCGAGCTCCAGGACATCAAGGAACTTCATTTCACGTTCCTCTGCCCGAGCTTTGATGTCTTCCCAGAAGAAGACCATCTGATCCAACTTATCATGGATTACTAAGGAAGGGAATGAAAACATTCAGTGAAGAAGGAAACCTTTGTACAACTCCAAAGCATTCTGCAAACACTTTCCATTGAGAAATA
Source organism: Aramus guarauna (assembly GCA_013400195.1). NCBI lineage: Eukaryota > Metazoa > Chordata > Aves > Gruiformes > Aramidae > Aramus > Aramus guarauna. Next base: position 54,848 of record VXBL01001859.1, read on the forward strand.
GTCAACGGAATATTCAAATGGGAATTAAAGATGACCAGGACTATCGGAGCATTAACTCAGAGATACTGAGGAACATGAGAAACTCCAGCTTGCAGAAATAAAGCCTTTATTTATGTGCAGGCAAGCTCAGGGCAAATTTGCCCACACACTCTCCCCTCCAACGAACCTCTGTTCTGGTCACCTCTAGCGTGAAGTCTATGCTCGCTCAGTCCATGAGCCGGCTGTTGAGCTGCCAAGAAAGGTGCCAATTAGTGCCAATCGTGTTGACAGGTCTTTTTGTGCCGGGGATGTTCCTTCCCTCCATTAGATGCTGAATCGACACCAACAAATCATTTCAGAGGGCCACCAACGGCTGCCACAAGAGACCAGCTCGGCTGATGGCTCAGCTTGGCTGAGCTGAAACCTCTGCCTGAGCAGCCACAAATACCTCTTTCTCCTCCGGCTGATACCACCCTGTCTGCTCCAGATGGAAGCAGGTACCAGATATCTGCACGCAGAGAACTCATCCTTCCTCCTAAGACCAAGAGACCCTCCAAAATACACCCCTGGGACATCAAAGCCTCCCTAACAGCGATGGAGCCACAGTTTGGGTAGGAGAAGTCAGGCAGTGCTGCCAGCCCAGCCAAAACCTCCTCGGAGATACCTTTTGCTGCCAGGTCCTTATCCGCTCCCTGCGATCGGCCGATCAGCTCTTCCCCACGGCGTTTCAGAGCCTCAAAGGAGGGCTGCAGCTTCTCCAACTCCACGGTGGCGTTTTTGTTCTCGCTAATGCACTCCCGGATCTTATCGACCTCAGCGGGGATGAGGGGCGGCATGCGCAGGCGGGAGGAGAGGGTCTCCAGTGTCTCCAGCATGGGCTCGATCTTATCGTGGAACTGGAGAAGAACAAGTTCATTAGGGCAGGCAAGACGAGATTAAGCAACGTTGCATCTCTCCCCGCGTGTGCAACAGCCCTTAGCGCTGCGCCAGCGGCCTCTCGGAGAGGACAAACATTGCCTGCAACGGCAATTAAACCTGCAGCCTCCTGTTCACGCCCGCCTCTGCCTTCCTCTGCTGCCAACAGCCTCAGGCTGCACCAGCTCAAACCGTACGTCAGCCGTACGGCCTCACAGCGCCGAAACGGCCAGCCGTGAACCAAACACGGCAGCGATTTGTCACCATATTCAACCGTACAAAATTCACATTTTTGAACACTCTCCCGCTTCTTGCGGACAGGCAGAGTGGCAAGAAAACCCAATCCTGTTTGTTTGAGTATCCGCGCAAAGATGCTGCTGGAAAAGCGCCCGTGTTTGGTGCTGACGGAAATCTCCGCTCAGTGCAAGGTCAGCAAGAAAACCGTCCCGGCAGGGTCAGCGGGAGATGGTGGAAGGCTGCATGCACACAGGGAGGAGCGAGGTCTCACCAAAAGCAGAACCAGAAAGCCAAGAGTGAGAGAGGAAGGGGGTCTAGCAGGGTTTATTATTATTTTTTTAAAAAGAAAAGTCAACTTTGGCCTTAAAGATCCCAAACCACCTCTCTGCTGGTGAGGACGGCTCTGCGCTCTGGCTGCCAGCTCAGGTCCCTCTCTGCAGGACACCAGCGCTGGCGGTCCCCAAGTCCCAGGCTCTAACAGCAGAGAGGAGACGGGCTCTGGGTGCAAAGCTGATCGGGAGCACGCTGGCTCAGCCAACAAGCAGGAGCAAACCGGCAAGTCCAGCCAGAGCGGAAAGCTCCGCGCATCAGTGTAAACGGCTCTGAAAGCAAAACCTCTGCTTTGCAGGAAGCATTCCCAGCGGCAGCTGGCCACGGCAGAGACCCGGTGGCAATGCAACGAAAGCCATCTCCGAAACGTGATTTCAGGCCCCCAGAGTTAATTTTCAAGCATGTTCTGCTGAGCTGTGCACGGACCAGAAAGAAAAGTCTGGGTGTAAAACAGAATCGGCCCAAAGAAAGAATGTAAATGAACGTCTGTGGTGGCGGGGCTTACCTCCGTAATCTGCAATGGTGGGGCGCAGTCAACACAAGAATGAAATGGGACCATGTGGGGAGGACGGGCACAGGCAGCAACACACACAGATAACACATTCCACAATGGGAGTGAGAGATGAGACGGGAGGGGGGTGTGGGGGGAAAAACTCGGAGTTAATACAAGTGCAAACCAAGAGAAGTGACTACACAATACAGGAATAAAAAAAATAAACACCCAGACATGACAAAAACCAACTGGGCTACAGTAACGTGGGGTGAAATGAAACATAACTAGGGGTCTAAACCCCCAGCGCCAGAAACTCTTTGCCCCTTTTCTGGACTTCAGCACCTACACTCTGCCCTTCCTTTCCTATCTCTGCTCCTGCAGTCACCAAGCTCCTCTGGAGATGCCCAGACCCTGGAGACGACCATTAACTCCCCATACAAAGGGTCCTGTGGCGGTTCACTGTGCACACAGCTTATCAGAAATGAAACTTATCTCTCTAAGCTTCTTCAAGAGGCTCTCCGGGCCCTTCCAACCTTGGGTGGATGCCAAAACAGCCCCTTTGAACAAGCATCATTATCGAGGCTGTAAAAATTTATTACCCTATTTATTATGTCAAGATTCAAACGCCTTCTCCACTGCTTTCGCAGCGAGCGCTGAGCGGCAGGAAACTACCCTGGAGGTGTCTGACCGCGTTGTAACTTATAAAGGGTTTTACAATCGTAACACTCAGAATAAAACTGCATTGCAAAGCACGTGGCTTCCCCAGGGGTCTGTGATAAGACGACTCGGCTCCTTTGCACGCCAGCGTACCTGGGTGGACTGCGAGACGGCTTCGTCGAGCGCAAGAGCCCGCTGACACACCTCCTCCTTGATTTTGGCATACATGGCCTCAGCCGTCGAGTATTTTTTCTGCACCATCTCCCCTTCCTCGGGGTTGAGGTCCTTGAGCTGCGGTCCGATTTTCAGCAGCTTGTCAATATGAGGCTTATGTTCAGCAATGGACTCTCGCAGTTGCTAGGGAATAGACAGGGAAAAAAATACATTTGTTTAGAAACGTATTGAAAGCTGCTGCCTATTTATTTCACACAACACTCCAAGAGCAGCGATCGTATCGGGTAGTGAACTCGCACCGTGGATTTCTTGAGCCCGCATCTGCCAAGCAGATGGCACTCGGCTCTTCCTAACATGGCTACGGCTCGGCACGCGCCGGCACGCCGCCCGGCACGGCTCCTTCCCCAGCACGGCCGGCTCCTGACCCTCCCCACAGCCCCACGGGGGACAGCGCTGAGAAAACTCACTTTGCAGCTCGCTACCCTAAAAGCACAAAGCGGTTCTCCCTGCCACAATCAGGCAGGAGATCCGAAGGCAGGCAGGCTCCCTTGGGTGCAATCTGTATTTCAGTATGAAGCACTCCAACGTAACTAGTGATTTCCACATGGTACGCTCACGGCACACTTGTATGACATAGGCAGGATCCCCAAAAAGAAGAGAATGGGGAAAAATACCAGAAAACTTCAGTGCTCTTGCCCCCGCGAGCACTGCGTCTGCGTTTAAGGCAGAAGAACCGACGGCACAGGAGATGCAAACGCTGCATCCTCTTACCCTCATGTCCTCCTGCTGCTGCTTGAGCTGCTCGTGATCGATGGCCGGAGGGGGCAGCTGGGAGATAAGGGCTTGTGTCTCCTCGATCCACGGGTTCAGCTCCTCGTAGGTCTCCCAGAACTGGTTGACCAGGACCTGGGCACGCTCCAAGCGAGCGTAGCGCTCCGAGTTGAGCTGGCTCACGGCTTCGTACTGTTGCACCAGGGACTCGGTTTTCTCCTAAAACAAAAAAAAAAACCCCAAAAAAAAAAGGAGGGAGGAGAGTTACAGCGAGGGATGCAAAAGGGCCCAGGAAAAGTGCCGGCTGCACGCTGGGAGCTGGAAGAGCAGGAGGTGCCTTTGGTGGCCTTCCACGCGTGCAAGCTGTAATTCCAATTAAAGCAGCCTCAGAAATCTCCACTATCCCCCCCATCCCCAAACACTGCAATAAAAGTACGCAATAAAGGAGAGTAATAAATGTAAAGAGATTTCTGCTAACGCTGGTGGGAATTACTAACGATGGAGTAATTTTAAACTACTTCAGCCTGTGCAAGAGCTGAGCGTTAGCCTCTCTGCCCTCTGTCTCTCCCGTCGCAGTAGATAGCAGAGGGAGGCTCACCTGGAGCACAGCTTTTTGTTCCTCGCCACACGTCCCGAAGATCTCATTGCGCTGGCTGAACAGTTCATCCATGGAGTCTTTGTGCCGAATAATGTCGATGGAAAAAGCCTGTGGAAAGGAAACGTCCAAAGAAAGGAAAGAAATCAGAGCCGAGCCCGAGCTCTCCCCGCAGCCCGTCCACAGGACCCTCCAGCTGTAGCAGGCAGAGCCAAGCGCTGCAGAGACCGCACAAAACTCAGCACAAGCGTCCTGCGGCACACTGAAAATCTGGCTGAAAATGCAGATTACCGCATGTTTTTCTTGTGACTCATCTACATCAACCTCTCTCTCAAAGGCCTGAGAACAGCTCTTAAAATGAAGTTATCAGTCCACTTCCACACCCAGGGTCCTCACTGGAAGAAAAGCTCCACCATCCATCGTTAGCGAAGGCGCTAAACCCCTGAAACGATGCTCTCCAGAACTGCATCTACCAATAACTTTGCTGTTCCCAAGGTCCACGCGATTAACAGCAGGAAGCCAAGCTCAGCTCAATTTAACTTAATGCTTGATGGTTTAGTCCCCCTCCCTTATAACAATGTCTTTTTTTTTTTTTTTTTTTTTAAATCCAATAAGCCTGTATGCTGCTCTGATTGCCAAGGCTGGTAAGGGAAGAAAAGGGCCGTTTATTTAAAGTGCACGTTCTTTCAGGCATGAGCTCATCTCAAAGATATAAAAAAACCCCCAGCGTCTCTTTGTTCCACGTCTGGCTGCCGGGAGGGATACGAGGAGTCCCCCACTGCAAGGAACAATGAGCAAAAAGCAAATGTAAAAGCACCCTCATTAATCAATATATACATTTCTCTAAACCGCTGCGGCTGCCAGCGCCTGCGAGATGCAGGCAGAGCTTGCTCCGGCAGCCACAGGGAAAGCCTCCGAAAGGAGCGGCTCTCTCTCTCGAGGGGAGGCCAGGCAAGAGCATCCCTCCAGCCCTAAACGGCCATGCAAATTTTTGACTCCTGCAAACGGGCAGGAGGCTTTTTCCTTCAGAAGCCCAACACTTCATTTCTCTAAGTCCTCTTCCTTCCTCGTTTCTTTCTTTTACTTACCAAGGACAAGTGTTGCATCCCTCCTGGTGCTCTGTGCTCAGCAACACAAACCCCAGAAGCCTCTCTAGGGTAAAGCTGCCCCTTCCCAAACGCCAGCCCATCACCCAAACCGCATCCCTCCTCGCTGCCCCACATACCTTCTGCACCTGCAGCTGAGCCGTCGTCTGGTCTTGCTCCAGGCGGATGGGACCGAGAGCCATCAGCTTCCTTTTGGTCTCAGCCACCCAGGCCAGCTCCGCGTCGGCCGCCTGCTCGTACTGGCACACGGAAAAGCACAGTGCAGGTGAGCGATGGGCAGACGGGTCGGCACGGGGCAAACCAGGAGACATGGGGGGACCCAGCGGGGCACAAATGCCTCTCGCAGGCACGCAAAGGTGGGGAGCAGAAAGGGACGTTGGGATGGACACAGGCTGCTGACTCCTCTCCAGGCAGAACAAACCTTTTTTGAGAGGGCTGTTCACCTGGGACAAATCCCCATGCCATCGCAACGGGGGATGATGTTTTTCCAGGCCAGAAAGTCACCTATCATCGGCTTTACACCATCCACACCACCCACGCAAGCAAAAGCCTGCAGGCAGGATAACGCGATGCTGCACCGGAGCTATCCTATCCAAACCACCCACAACAGGCCGGGTCAGAAACCAGCCCCACTGCCACCCGCCACTGGTGGGGCCCATTCATTTCCTGGCATTCCCGACGGGATTCAGGGATGTCTGGCTGTGCTCGCTATCCCTCCTGCCGCCATCACGCTGTGCAGGCTGGAGCGGTGCCGAGCCGCTCGCTCCCACTCTTCCAGGAAAACCCATCAGCCTCTGGCGGGGTTATTAAATTACCTGTTGAGACCTCTGAATAGCAGCATCGATTTCTTCCACCCTCTGCTTGACGGTGTCGCTGACCAGCTTGTAGCGCTCGTTGGTGTCCGACACGAGTTTATCCAGGCCTTCGCGGGCTCGCCAGGGAACCAGCTCCAAGAGAGCTCGGCTCACCTCGTTCACCGTGTCCAGGACAAGCCTGTGCTCCATCACCTCCTTCTTCAGCTCCTGTGGAAGGCACCCATGGACACGTGTCCTTCTCAGTGCTCCGCAGGCTGACGTCCCCCTCCAGCTCCTCCCCGGCCTCTCAAAACAGCGAGCAAACCCCCGCCAGCTCCCACCCTCGCGTCCCCATCGCCCGGGTGCTGCTCTGCCAGCCCCCACCTTTTGCCTCTGCTGGAACTGGGGGATCTGCTCGCCAGAGGGGGACTGTCCTCCGCTGGAAGCCAGCTCTTCCTCCACTTTGCTCATCCAGCCGGTGAGCTCCTCGTGCGTGGACTGGAACTTGGTGGCCAGCTGCCGAGCCTGCTCCAGCGTGCGCAGCGCCTTGGTGCTGGCAGCGGTGATGTCCGAATAGCGGGTCTTAATTCCATCCAGCTTCTCCTGGATCAGCAACACCTCCTCCCCTGCGAGACAGCACCAAGGGGCAAATGATGCTGAGCTGGGGGGGCTGCAAGAAGGTTTAAGCAGCCACTTTCCCTATTCCCCCCCATTTTAAATGGCTAATTTCAGTCTCACTTTTCTTCGTATCAGCGCAACTTAGCAGTCTATTTTTACAGCCAGGAAGCTACTCTCAGAGCTGACATTTTCTACCAGCCAGCGTAACGTCCACCTCCTCCCTGGAATAGGAAGGAATCCTGCTGCGAAGCCTGGCTTCGCCACGAGCCCCAAAGCCACCACAACCCAGTTCTCAACTAACGTGTCACAGCTCCAAGAAAAAAAGGTCCAGTTCACTCTTCACTGCTATTTCCGAGAGGACAAGAAACTGCAAGCCAAATTCTTCGTAATCACTCTTCCTGCTACACGGCTCCCACAAGGACAGAGGTCTGTACATCTGCTCCGAGCAGACCACATCTGAAGGAAATGCATCGCCCCGACCTCTCTTCCCACTCATAAACATAAACTCACACCCACGTGGCAACAGCAACAACTGCTCAGTATGGGAAAGCAATATTAGGAAAGGGCTGGATATATTTTTAACCTCTTTCCATGTGATTTAGCAGCTGGATGCAATGAGAAAACCCTCCCTCGCGTTGCACAGCGCTGAGCATCACCACGCCAGCGGTGGGAATCACCCGCCCAAGAAGCTGCGAGGCTGGTACTCGGGATTTACTAAGCTGGAGTGCTCCTGGCTCAGCATCCAGGTCTGGATGCAATACAGCTACTTTGGGAGTATCCAAAAGGAAATTTGACCTGAAGGACAACAGCCTTCCCCAAACAAGGGATCACTGCAGAGCGTGGACCTCCCAGGGAGGACCATGCAGAGGACGGGGGGCTTCCCAGACCCCTCATGTGGGCCAGAGCACGCTCAGCTCTTTGCGTTACCTGTGGTTTGCTTCAGAAGAGCTTGCCCATTTCTAATGGCTTGGTCCACGTTCTTCTTCCTGTTCACAATTTCCTCATTCAAAGCCTGGAGAGAAATGCAAATCGGGGTTACCCTTCTGCAGGCAGGTCCCCCAGTCCCGCCGGCCAGTGCTGGCAGAGCACGAACTGCTCCTACGGACCGCGGGAAGGGCGGCCAACAGATCTGAGACTTGTCCAGTCAACCTTCTCCTGCTACGGGACTTACTGGGACTTCTGGGACCCAAAGGCTCAAATCTGAGAGCAAACCCATCCCGACCCGTTGGGTACGTGTTACCAAAGAACTCGTCCTTGTATTAGACATAACCTCACTCTTGAAAAGAGCTCGCACGGCCCCCGGGGAGCGGAAGCAGACGGCTTCCTCGGTGGCCAGCCTGGCCTGGAAAACCCACCGGGCTTTTCAAGCTCTCATTCTTGGGAACAGCATCCAGCTTTCTAAAGGCACAGGGTGGCCAAGTCTGCTCAGACATTGTTCACAAAGCAAATGAATCATTTGAAGTTTCCCTGCCCCAGGAAACCCATTTTTGGGGCCACAATTATTGTTTTTAACACATGAAATCTCTTTACACTTCTCCAAGCTTAGAAGAGAACCAGCAGTGGAAGAAGCTTTGCAAAATTCAAGTCAGACCAGAAATAAAAATAAAACCAGATAAACACAACAAAATAAACAACATAAACATGGAAGAAAATGGAAAATACCAGCTGGTCGGCATGCTGCTTCTGCAGGACGTCCCGTTTGTAATCCTTTACGGATACCGAGCCGAGCTTGTCCTCGACCTCAGCCAGCCAGTTGAGCACTTCCACCTCCTCCTCCCCAAAGAGCCTGGCGTTAGACAGCGCCTGATCCAGCAGCGCTGCCTTCCGGCAGCACCGGTCGTGGACCTCGCTGTAGCGGGTCTGCAGAGAGTCTAGCTTCTCTGCCAGCAGCCTCCGCTCAGCGGCACAGCTCAGGGAGGAGAGGGACTGCCCGACACCGACCGCCCGAGACACGTCAGCCGCGTGGCTTTCTATCTCTTCCTCTAGAGCCTGAATGCCGGGAGGATAAAATGGACAACAGAAAGGAAAATGAGTGGGAAAAATGGATTTTAAAAAAAAACAAACCAAACATAGAAGGGGAAAACAGAAACAATGAATGCAACTGAAGGAATGAAGGAGACACAAAACCCACCCGTGAATGGGCAAACTTCATCAAAATAAATAAAGTTTAAATGAAACAGAAGAACAGGAATGTTTTTTCTATCCAGAGCCAGATACATTTGCTGCAAGGTGCAAAGACATCAGTTTAACATTTACCCACACCGGTGGGTGAGGGTTTGCAGCCTTCTCTGTACGTAAAGCAGCCTGGACAACTCCTCAGCACTTGTTTGTGCCAAAAACCCCCTCGCCGTGGCAGAAACACCCACCTGAGTGGGACCTGATCCCAACCACCTCCATCAGCAGCTCCCGTTCACGCGGGGTCCTACCTTGTGCCGACTGATCTGCTGCTGGATTTTGGCGGTCTGGGTCCCGATGGGCTCCGAGTTGGCCAGTTTCTTCTCTGTCACCGACAACCAATCCGACACGGGCTCCGTGGTTTCGTGGAACTGTTTCGCCAGGACCAAGATGTCCTCCAGCTGCTTCTGCCTACAGTAAGGACATAATAAACCAGTGAGGAGCAGCTCCCCGTTGCAGCCGGGCACGAGAAGCAGCTTCGAGCGATGGGAAGAGGGAACCAAAGCAGCCCTGACCAGAGCAAGGGCAATTGCGAAATAAGCTTTCTCCTGCAGCTGTGACTTTGGGGTCCGGTTCATGCCCTGGGCAAGGCAGCAGGAAGGCTCCCGCTTTGTGCTGCTTTTCTGCTGTTCCTATCACTATCTCTGAGATCCTCAGATGTGCTCAGGTTGCGGCCGGGCTCTCAGTGTTTCAGAGCTGCTGAGCTTGTGTTCAAAGACAGCCTGGCAGTGGTACAAGATGGACAGCCCATCTAGCTGGCGGTGGTTGAAAATACTGGGAGGTCAAATCTGGACCTCAGAAGTGACTTTATAACTCAAATATTCACTTATGTAGCAACAAGCAACTCATAAACAAGATTCAGGCAGCAGCAAGGTGTCAACAGGATGTCGCTGCTGAAGCTAAACGTTAACGCTTAAAGGAATAAAAATAACATCCATCCCCTGCAGGGAATGTATTTAATCTGAGCTCTTCCCTGCCATTGTAAACCACCGCTATCAACTTCAGCTCCCCAACAGGCTTTGATTTCCCATGTTTTCCAGCTGTTTCCACGTTTCCAGGATGTACCTGCACACAAATCCCCGCCAGCTTCCCGCGCGTTGTAACCCCAGGCTCCGGGGCACCGTGACTCGCCAGACGAGCTGGCCCCGCGCGTTTGGCCGGCAGGACAGAGCCCCTCACCTGCCGGCCGCCCTGCCCAGCAGCCCTGCCCAGCGGCGCTCCAGGCTCTGCAGCTGCCCCACGATCTTCTCCCGATCCGCGGGCTCGGCCGACTGCGCGATCCGGCCGCCCTCGGCTTGGATCATCTCAACGGTGGCTTTGCGATCGTCCAGGAGTCGCTGGAGGAGCTTTAGCATCAGCGGCGAAACAAAGGAGGATAAAAGTTACTAGATTGGATCAGCAAGAACCTCTTCTAGCTCTCGGAGAGATCAAATCTCTAATTGCGGCCGAAAACCACCAAAAGCACAGGGCTGAGTCCAAAGTCAGCCCAGCGGGACAGCCTCTGCCACCAAAACCAGTTAAAAAAAAAAATTATATAATAATATACTTTAACTTTTGGTCAGCCCTGAAGTGGTCAGGCAGTTGGAATAAATGATCACTGTAGGTCCCTTCCAACTGAAATATTCTTCTATCCTATCCTATCCTATCCTATCCTATCCTATCCTATCCTATCCTATCCTATCCTATAAGAGATTCCAAGCACTTCTGTGCCAGAGAGGTTTTCAGAAGCTTCCCCACCACCCCCTCAAACTTCCTGAGTTTTTAACTTCCACTTTAAATAAATTTCCTCTTCAAAGTCTCAATACATCAGACCAAGCCTCGGTAAGAATTCATTTCTAAATATTTTACCACGACCACACTTGAACTTTCATCCGCCTGCTCACAAGGGCAGGCGCCGACCCGGGCTGTTATCTCTGCAAACACCGGCACGCCTCGGGTCGGTTCTTACAGTTCGTACATTCATTTTGTCCAAATACCCAAACCGGTACGTACAACGCCAGCTTGCTCCTGACGCAGCAGAATTACCAGCACAAACAAAACCCAGGGCTGGAAAAACACGGCCGACCAGCAAGACCAGCAGCAAACTTCAGGAGGCAATGGGACAATAAAGTAACGCTGGTGATTTAGACGATGGAGATAGTGAGTGCGAGCAAACGAGCTGCCTCTTTATTACATTAGGATGCGGGGAACCACTGGAAGAGCCACCGTGAAAGAAGCAGGCTTGTGGACATCCCAGCTACGCCTTATCTGGTACAGCTGGACCCCCAAAATATTGTCTGGCTGTCCAGAGCCCCCCCTCCCATCGAGCCAGCCGTTGCCCTGTGCTTGCTCACCTTCTGCTCCTGGATCTGGGCTTTCACCACCTTGTACTCCGCAGAGGGAGGTTTCTGGTTGGAGATGAGCTCCTCGGTGTCTGCCAGCCAGCTCAGCAACGGCTCCAGGGCGTCCTGAAACTTCCCGCAGTGCAACAGGGCCTCTTGCAGCTGAGCAACTCTCTGGGCCACCTGCACCCCAAACACGACCCCGGTGCACAGTCAGGATGGTGATGCGTCAACGCCGGAGCCTCAGCAACCTGGCGATGACCCCCCTTCCTCTACCAGACCCAGGTCGAGAGAAACCAGTTACAGCCCCTCCCCACGCTCTGACCTTCTTGTTGAGGGTGTTCCAGCGGGTGTTGATTTCTTCCATGTCATGCTCCAGCCCTTGGACATCACAGTTTTTCCCGGCGCTTTGGATGAGTCCTTGACCAACTCCATTGACTTGCTGTAGTTTCAGCTGGAGAGGATCCACTTGCTCCTTCTGGAACAGCTGGGGATGGGAAGGGTGGGAGAGAAAAGGTGTTTATAACCCGTGAGCTGCTCCTACAGCCCCTCCACCACTCAACAGATACTGCAGGCTTTCTTCTCTAGCGAAGATGGGGTAGCTACCCGCACTGATTTTATCAGAGTTGTGCGAGTTTGTCTAAACTCCTCCCTCGCCTTGACCCAGTAACACAGATGTCGCAGGCATTCGTGGGTGTGGAGCGCAGCTCGGGATCTGTGTGCTTTTGAGTGGGTAAATCCCCTTTTTTTCCAAGCACCGGAGTGAGGTGGAGAGAGCAAACCGGGAAGAAATGAGAGCATCGGCTCTGGTCAGCCATCGGATTGGGAAATAATGCTCCTGGGGAAAAAACCAAAGCAATTCTCACAGTGATGCCATTGAGAACAGGGACCTGACATCACACGAGTTTTGTTAACCACGAAATTACAGACACCGAGAAGCTGGCTAGTGTTTCGAAAGACAAAGGCAATAGGCAATTAATGTGCTAGTCGTTTACCGCTCTGCGTGCTTGGCATGGTCCTGCCTGGGAATCCTGTGGGGAATGGCTTTCTGAACCAAAAAACATTTGAGAGGGAAGGGGGAGGAGAAGCTCCCCGTTGTAACGAGGGGCAGCAGGGAAAATCCTGTTTCTGCAAAGGAGGTAAGTGCTCTTCATCAGAGCGGCGGATCTGACACGGCCGCACAGCCCGGTCCCACGGGACAAGCCTGCTGCGTCCCCACCAGCCCCCCAAAAAAGGGAGAGGAGTCCGTCACTGCTTACTCTGGTCCCTTGGACCACGAGCCCATCCAGAGCACAGGTCACCCAGCGCTGGGCAGGATCAGAGCCCTCGGCTCTGTCGCAACATTTTCTCTTTGGAAAGCAGAGGGGACGGCAGCCAGCCGCCTGCTTTCTCGAGCGTGCCTCCTCCTCGTGTGCCCGAGAATATTGACGGCATCGACAAATTCCCACTCGGATGCAAGACCTCTCCCGGCAGAGCAGCGGCTCATGGATGGCACAGCTCTCCAGACCCGGCAATCGCTTTGCCTCTGGAGGAACGCAAGGCAGGCAAAAAACCCCGAACACAAAGAAACACCCCCCAAAAAAGTTCCCGGCTTGAGCAAGAGGAGCTGCCTTGACTTCCTCTGCACCATTTTCAAAGAAAAAAGATATTTCTTCCCATCGGAGCTCAACTACTCGAGGGCAGGGAGGCATCACTCCAGGACACGAAGCGAAGGGTCCGCTGGCAGACATTGTCCAGAGCTGTTTGCTCAGGGAGAATTGTGCCACGGTTATAAGAAATAAACGGGGACATGAAATCACTGATTCCCCGGCCACTTCTCCCGTTACTGTTTATACATGGGGCTGGCCGTTGGAGCAGCCAAACCCACAAAAGGACCAGGCTGATAAGTCTGGCATGCCGGGCTGGGTCCGAGCCCTCCGCACGCTGCAAAAACCAACGCCAGGGCTTTGAAGCAGCTGGGCAGGGAGGGAGCCCCGCAGAAAGCCCGGCCGTCCGACCACAGACACCTGCAACACCCAAACCGGCACAGCCCGAGAGCACGACGCTGTGCAAAGATCGTCACACCAGTGGCCCGCGGAGCGAGCACGTCAAACGCGCTTGTTTTTCTTCGCTCATGACAGATTCCAGGGATTTAGTTTGTTAACCTCACTGTGACTCAGCTTCGAAACAAATATTTGATGTACACCCTTTGCTGGGCAGCGAAAGGCGCAGAGCGAGGTGTCCTGCCCAGACGAAGCGGCTGGACAGACATCTTGGCAAGCAGAAGGACATCTGCTCCACCTCCTCCTCGCTTCCAGAAAAGCTTCCCAAAGCATCCCCTCGCTTTCTGCTTCCCTCATCTCCCAGGCAGCCGCGCTCCTTAACCCCACCGCTGCCGAACGCGGAGCCCGGCCCCGCGGTGGGAAGAACCGGCAGCGCCCAGGCATCGCCCCGGTGCTGCCAACGGCTTGAACAGCGTTCGAGCAAGTGGAAGATTCATGGAGTTAACAGAGATGCCGCACGTAAAATAAGGGTCCGACCAGCCAGGACGCGCTGACACCAAAGCGGTGACGCTCGGACAGCAGACGTACAACAGCAAGACCCTGACAGCTCTTCTTCCTCGCCAAGGTCCGCACCGGGTGCCCCAGCCTGTGCTCACACGGACCCCCCACGGGAAGGCGTCTCTCCAAGCCCCTCCACGTGCATCTCTCAAACGGGTGGCAAAGCCCAAAGGATGAGTAATTGCTACCGAATAGGGATTTTCGGCGCTGACTAACTTCTGATGTCTCCTTAGTGATATTTCTCCTCATCCAGATGGCAGTAAGTCAGCGCTCGGCTGTGGGAACTCCACCACCGAGGTCTCTCCAGGCAAAAGCTGCGAGCACAGCACGGTAAAGCAAATCCCCAAGCGCCAGAGAGAATTCGAGCCCCTTCCTGCACACATTCAGAGCCTCAGGACCTCGTTACTGCTCACTTAAAAAACTACAGAAAGTGGTGACTGCACAGGACAGGAATTATTTGCACTTAATTTGTTTTACAGGATTTTCTCTTCTGATAGATTTTCTGCTTCTAAGATGGCAACCACCCTGCCAGGGTCCAGCAGAAGGTTTTTCTGAAGTCTGTGATTTACATCTGAGTGACCACAATGTACTTTAATAAGCCAAAAAAGTTTAAGACAAGTTTGGGTCATCAAGCAGCGATAGTCTTTCGCCTCCCCTACTTATAAAAACACACAATTCCCCCTCCCCGAAACTTTTTGCCTGCCAAATTCAAGCCAAGCTCAGGAGGGAGAAGCTGTTTGGAAGCCTGAACCCTGCCGATTGTGGCTGTGAGTTACTGAGCAGGCTCCCATCTCCCACCCACCCCTCAAGTGCAAAATAAAGCGATTTCCGCGCCGGAACCGCCCCCCCCGTCTGCAAGCGCCTGAGCAACAAATACCTCGTTATCTGGAACGAATCCATCTGGTAGAGCAGGAGGCCCTTCTGCCAGGAGAGCGGTGCTGGGGGGTCCCTCCATGCCTGCGGGCACCTCTCCCTCGCTGGGCGCCGGGGAAGGAGCACCCCCACGGCTGGGGTGATGGGGGGTGCCCCCCGGCGCGGCCCCGGGGAGGGTTGGTGCGGTGGGTGCCGCGGTGGAGGGTGCGCCCAGCAGCACGTGCAGCTCCAGGGTGGTGGGTCCTTCCGAGGGGGGTGGGAAAGCGGAGGGGGGACCCTCTGTGCCTGGCGGCGTGGAGGCACCGTCCCAAGCTGCCGCCTCCGCTGCGGGTGCTCTCGCAGTGGGGTCATCCTCCAAAGCCAGGGCTTCGGCGGATAGGTGCTCCAGGGTGGGCGGCACAACCACGTTGGCAAAGTCATCTGTATCGCCCAAGGCCACTACCAGCCCCCCCGCTGCCAGCGGCACAGGGCCACCACCGAGATCCCTGACACCGAGTGGGTCGGCCGCTTGCGGTGGCACAATGGCAACAGGCACGTCAGCAAACGGTGGTGGGGCATCCAGAAGCTCTTCCACCGCCAAGGGCACGGCAGTGGCATCTGGAGGCGGGTGCTCAATACGCGGTTCTTCAGCATCCACGCTTGGATGCCCAGTGGCTGGTGGTGTCTCCTGAGCCTGGTGCTCCGGGACAGCCACATCCCCTGGTGCTGGTGGGTCGGCTGGAGCAGAAAGCCCCCCAACATCCCACGGGACGGTATCGGGAGCAGGCTGCCCCGCAATGGGCAACGTGCTGGGAAGTTCTGGGGTGGCCGGGCTGGCAGCACAGAGGACTCCCTCACCCAGCACCACGGTACCGTACCGTGCCGCCGGCCGGTCCTCCCAGCCGCAGGCAAACAGCAAGTCCAGATCTCCCGGCTGCAGGATGGCTGCCGGTGCCTCCCCGTGCGTGACGGCCACCTCCACGGGGGACCCCTCGGTGTGGGCAGCCCCTTCCAGAGCCAGGCCCTGGCCCAGGGGAACTGTTTCCCATGGGAGGTCCTCAACAGGCACCCAGGACGTCACTGGTGCCTCGGAGCCCAGCTCTGATGCAGAGCCGGCGTGGAAAGGAGGGAGAGAGCCCTGGTGAGCATCCCCGCTTTCTGACAGACAAGTCTGGACCTCAGCTCCATCGCTCCCTGATCCTAAATCTGTGGCCTCCTCCTCAGAAACCAGTTCTGGGACATCCCAGCTAGACAGCTCAGTCCTTGCAGGCAGAGGGTGATGGTTCCTGGGTAGGTCAGTCCCCTCGACGCCGGCTTCGTTGTGCTGCGGCGGGGACTGTGGCTCCTCTGCCGCTGTGTTGGGAGCTAGGGGCTGGCAGGGGGACACTCGGCCGGGACAGATCTCCTCGGGAAGCTGCAATACTGCACCGTCGGGAACCAGCGACTCTCGGTTATCTTCACCCCACCCCACCGGAGCGCTGGGGTAACCAGCTCCCTCTGAGCCAGAGGCTGGATGTGTGCCCGTCTCAGGAGGTGGCATCCCACCAGCCACCAGCACCGCCACCACGCAATCGTCCACGAGCTCTGGGTCCACCAGTGGGTCAGGTGCATCGTCCTCCTCCACTGGTGCCGGAGAGCACTGCCGGAGGGAGCCCGGTCCCGCCACAGCCACGGGGCTGGGTGAGGCCCCTCCATCCGAGTCCGTTGGGGTGACGGCCGAGGTGTCCCTTTCCGAGAAAGGCTCTGTTGCCGGCTCCAGTGCGCTCAGCACCTGCGAGCTGCAGGTGACATCAAAGTCCTCCAGATCTGACACCACAGCAGAGTCTGAAGCGCTGATGTCCAAAGGGGCTGTACGCTGACACGCTTCGACCACTGCCCCGGCCAGTTTGGCTGCATCTGGGTCCAGCCCCTCCGAGTCCATCGGGGAGACCTGAACCTCCACACGGTCAAGGACAACCCCATCGCCCTCGTCCTCGTTCAGGCACTGCTCTTCCAGCTCCAGGAACATCTGCACCGAGTCCGTGTCGGACAACTCAGGGCCCATGGGGCTGGCTGAGCGCTCCGAACCTGGAGCGAAGTCCTCGACCTCGCACTGCACCGCCACGTCCTCGGTACAGCATGCGCTGCTGGTGAGGGGGCTGCCGGCACCCCCCGGGGACGTGCAGGACCGGGAGGTCCCCGGGCTGGGGGCAGAGCTGTCTGCCAGAGCAGAAAATTGTTCCCTTTCTTCAGAAATATCTGCCAAGCAACAGCTCTTTTTCTCCTCTGCCACCAAAACAGCCTTTCCTCTCTCTGACAGTGTCGCCTCCTCCCACTCCTCCATCATCACCCAGCGCTCATCCTCCTCAAATCTCAGCTCAGACTCCGTTTTCTCCCTGAGATTGGAGGTGATGAGAATATCCAGTCCCGCATCCAGCAGCTCTTCGCTAAGGCACGGAGAGAGGTTGACGTTCTCCACCGTACAGTCCGATTCAGAGGCCTCCAGGGTCTCCTGGTGCCCATCGCCGAGGCTTCCCTTGATGAAATTCTTCCTGGCTCGCGGCCAGGTGGCACTGGGGAGCCGGTGAGCCCTGGCCAGGTCCCCGACACGACCACGGCCGTCGCTCAGCAGGGGCTGGCACTCGTCCCGGGGACCACCATAGCCGTCTGCGCCGAACTGCTTGGCCGATAGAGCCTCTGCCACACCAGATGACTTGGAGACGTGCTCCAAGGTGAGAGACTCAGACATGGGCTCACCGTGGTCGGGCTGGCCCAGGCGCTCGGCGAGCATGGCACTTGACTCCCGCTTATCCCGCAGGGAAGGGTTGGAGGCGCCCGCTTCCGACACCTCGCTCAGCGAAGCCCCCATCCTTTCCGCAAATTCAGTGAAGTTCGGCGGCATGAAGGATTTCCACGACCGCCGGTTGACGTTCTCCTTCCTCTCGGGGTTCGGTCGTCTCCTTGGCGGAGCCGGTGCCGGTTTGGAGACGTCACTGCTGAGCTTCAGCGCGTCAAAGATGACTCGCTCGTCCAACTTCTTCGTTTCTGGCGCCCTGGACTCAAAGACGTTGGCAGCTCCCAGCGTCCCGTTGCTGGATATGGTGCTGCCGTCCCCCTTGCCGAGGGTGCTCTTGGAAAGCTGGTTGAGCTTCGATCCCTGATCGATTTGCTCGTTAATTCTCATCGTGTCGTATATCGACCTCTGGGGCACGTAGCAATCCTCTATATAACCATCCTCCTCCTCCCCCTTCCCCAGACAAGTGCGGTTCTGCCGTAAACAGTCTGGCCGGCTCAGTGGTTTGCCCATGCTCTCGTCCTTACGGGTGACGAAACCGCCCCGGCAACCTTTTGCCCGCCGCTGCAGGAAGCATCACACGGCCAGCCGGTCCCAAACCCGCCGTGGCAGACTCTAATCCCAAAGCAGCGACGCTACGGGGACGGGGGGGTGCGCCGGCAGCACCGCGCCGGCTCAGCAGCCCGACCGCCGGTCCCGAGCAGCAAAACAGCCCATCTCATCCCCCCGACCCCCTTAAAAAACCCCCATCCATCAGCAAAAACCATCCAAATCCCGCAGCTTCGATTAAAGTATTCCCAGTCGCCGTTTGCGACAGTAACTGCGGAGGAGTTGGAAGCTCTTAAATTATCCCGAACGTCCTTCTTTAATAACAAAGGCACTGCTTGTCCCGGCCGCTCACGTATCGCAGCCCGAGCGGCTCCTCACATTTTCTGCCCAGCTCTAAGTCCCGTGGAAGTCCAGCTGGTCTGAATTAGCCTCTCCCCCCGACTCTCGTGTTTTCATTTGAACTGAGCTTGTCAGCGGATATTCGTGCAAGTTTAAACACAGGAAGTTCTTCATTCAGGGCAAACTCGGAGGTTTCCTGTCTCAAAAACATGATGGCATTGTTGTTCCCATCACCCCACCGCGACGCCGGGGCCACCGAGAACCACCGAACCCCCAAATCCAGCCGGTCGGTCGGGGCACGCCGCGGAGTCCTGCGGTGGTGGAGGAAGGCTGCTGGGTCTTCGCTTTTTTTTTTTTTTTTTT